>VDFB02380356.1:0-19953 GCA_007258455.2 Sequoia sempervirens | reverse complement strand
GGTATTTTATATTATTTTTCCAAGCATTTCTTTGCAAAATCGCAATTTGTCTTTTTATTGCGAAAACACCAAAAAATCAAAATACAGAAAACAAACAAAAAAATCAGTATTATCAGCCAGTGGTTGGGTTGAGAGACACCTGGTCTCTTACGGTATCAGAGCATAGTTTTCCTGCCATCCTATGCTTTTTTAGTTGCTTTTTCAATCAGAAGAGTGCTTTTTCGATGCTTTTTCATGAATAGTGATATCATTTCCTACATCAAGGGTAGAGGAACAGGCAGAGTTGAGGATTGGATAGGTCCACCTATTCCCGAAGGTGAGACAAAGGTCGTGGGTTCTGGGTATTCACAGATCCAGTTCCACTAGAAATGAGAACAGTGTCACAACACTGATGGCAAATCGTGAGATTCCTGCAGAGACGCATAGGGATCCAGGGAAAGAGCATGCCGAAGGTGATATTACTAATGAGGAGTTCAGACGCAAGCACGACAATATGATGGACATGATGTCCCAGTTGATGGGCACGATGAGGCAGTATACTCCATCTCAGCCGCACTATATTCAGATAGGACAGACGAGCAGGACTGCAGGCGTAGACCAGCCTTTGGTGTCAGCACCGTGGCAGTCGTCACCTATCTATCATGAGCGTAGGCCTAGACAACCTACATTCATATCTAGAGAGACACCACCTTCGACTCCGGAGGCAGAGCAGCATGGTCATCATCATGAGTTTCAGCCACACAATGGCATGTCAGTGGCATATGTGACTAGATTTTATGGTGAGTATTCGTCATTGGCACCTGAGATCAGGCAGTCGTTGAATTTTCATGAGTTTATGGATGTGCATAAACCTAGAGGGGGAGGTAGATTTGACCGCAGAGCCCCTCAGCACCAGTAGCCACAGCCATAGGTGAACAGGGATCTATAGTATGCAGTCAACAAGATTACCTTGCCTTACTTTGATGGTTCTGATAAAAGTTCAGCGAGGGCTTGGGTACATAAGTTAGACAATTACCTATCATTGAGACCTATGCAGGAGGACGAGGCCATTAAGTTTGCTACACTGCATCTTGATGGTTAAGATGATTGCGGCATCACCGCATTACGTACACACTTGGCTATCATGTAGTTAATTTAATTTACCAGGAGTTCACCAGCAGGCTCATAGAGCGTTTCGACAAGAAGGATCCAGAACTCTACTTCAGGGAGCTAGCTTAGCTTAGACAGACACGTAGTTTGGATACCTATGTCGGTGAATTTCAGAGGGTTGCAGTCATGGTGACAGGCATTTCAGAGAGGAAACTTGTTATTCTCTTCATAGAGGGTTTGATGGAACCTATGAGAGGTTGGGTCAAGGCATTTGATCCTCCTACTTTGCAGGAGGCCATGAGGAAGGCACGTAGTATGGAGCTTGCAGCACCTCGCAGCAAGTTCACTTCAGGCTTGACACCCTATACAAGGCCTAATAGGTCATTTGACAGGAATAGGCCATTTGACAGGAAGAGGGATCCACCTGATCCTAAGAGACAGAATGCACCGCCATTTGACAGGGAAACATTAAATGATTTACGAAAGAAAAAATTATGTTTTTGGTGCAAGGCACCCTATGATGAGAAACATGTATGCCCTCTTCATCCCAAGGTGAAAAATAACCAGATGGAGTGGTTTTATGAGGGAGAAGAGCAATCTGATCTGTCAGACTAGCAAGCTGATTCAGAGCATTCAGATGATGAAAGGTTTGAAAATGATGGTGAAAATGAAGGAGGAAGGAAGCTACAGGAGGCACATTTGACTAGTCTTCAGAGAGATGGATCTTTTAGACTTCGTGGGCTCCTAGCTGGTCAAAAAGTAATCACTCTACTCGACACTGGTGCTACTCATAATTTTATAGATGCACGGTTGGTAGAGAGACGAGGCATACAGACAGAGGAGTTTAAGGGTATTCGAGTCAATGTGGCTGATGGGTACACCCTCAAATGTGATAGAAAGATAACAGATCTTCCGATGCGGCTGAACAACTATGAGTTCAAGACTGAATTCTACATTGTTAATATGGGAGATACTGATGTGGTACTGGGGATGGCATGGCTTCACGATTTGGGTGAGTTCACACTCAATCTTCGGGATATGGAGATGAAGTTTAAGGTGAACGGGAAACCTCATGTCATCAAAGCCATCAGAGAGAGTAATCTGAGGATGGTATCGTACAGACGGATGGAGAGGCTCATTCGTCATGATATGGTTGATTGGGCTGCAGAGTGTATGTTATTACCAGCACAGCAAGAGCAGCAGAAGGTCGAGTACCATCCAGACATTCAGATATTGAGGACTAAACACTCTAAAGTGTTTAGTGACATTCCACCTGGCAGACCTCCAGACAGAGGCACTGAGCACATTATCGAGTTGGAGGAGGGCGCAAAGCCCATTATGATTACACCCTACAGGCATCTGAAACGGCTCAAGGATGAGATAGAGAAGACAATCAATGAGCTGTTGGCTATGGGGCATATCAGACCTAGCAAGTCACCTTTTGCTTCATCGGTCGTATTGGTGAAGAAAAAGGATGGATCACTTCGGATGTGTATAGATTACCGCCAGCTCAATAAGAAAACAATTAAGAATAGGTACCCGATACCTCGCATCGATGAGTTGATTGATGAGTTGCACGGTGCTATCTTCTTCACGAAGATTGACTTGAGATTTGGGTACCATCAGATTCAGATGAGGGAGCAGGACATAGAGAAAATCGCTTTCAGATGCCATTGTGGTCACTTCGAGTTCTTGGTTATGCTTTTCGGTCTAACCAATGCACCTGCTGCCTTTTAGGCTACCATGAACAGGGTCTTCAGTTCCCAGCTACGGAGATTTGTGTTGGTCTTCTTCGATGACATTTTGGTGTATAGTAGGTCATGGGAGGAGCATTTAGCTCACTTGGATACAATTTTGGGTATCTTGGCTGAGGAGTCTTTTTATGCCAAGGAGTCCAAGTGTGAGCTAGGCATGGATGAGTTGTATCTTGGGCACATCATCAGTGCCAAGGGAGTCAGTATGGACCCTGAGAAGGTCCGAGCTATAGTTGAGTGGCCAGTACCAGAGAACCTTACGCAACTCAAAGGATTCATTGGGTTGTGTGCTTTTTACAGGAGATTTGTTAGTGGGTTCTCATGTCATGCTGCACCCCTTACTGATTTGACAAAGAAAGGGGCTTTTGCTTGGTCACCACAGGCTTAGGAGTGCTTTGACAGGTTTAAGGTGATTATGACTTCATGTCCAGTGTTAGCATTACCAGACTTTACGAAGTCATTTGATTTGTACTGTGATGCTTCAGGAGAGGGCAATGGTGCCGTTTTGATGCAGGAGAGAGACCCTATTGCTTTTGAGAGTAGGAAGCTTAGGGGTCCTGAGAGGTTTTATAGCATCTATGACAAGGAGATGTTAGCCATTATGCACGCTTTGGCTAAGTTCAGACAATATTTGGTGGGCAACAAGTTCAGTGTGCGTACAAACCACAACAACCTGAAACATTTCCTTGGATAGCGAGACCTAAATGAGAGACAACAAAAAATGGGTTAGCAAACTGCAATCGTATGATTTTGACATCACCTTTATTAAGGGGAGGCAAAATGTTGTAGCTGATGCTTTGTCTCGCAGACCTTAGTTGAATGCTATGGCAGAGATCTCCGAGGATTGGAGGCATCGGATTATTACAGAGTATGCTAAGAACCCATAGGCTTCTAGCATTGTTGATGGGACAGAGCAGGATAGTAGGTATACCGTTGTGAATGACTTGATCATTTACAAGGGGCGGATTTTTCTGGTTCCTGATTTAGAATTGAGGGATACAGTTCTGAGAGCCTTTCATGATCTTCCTATGGCGGGCCATCCCGATTATTTCAAAACATATAAGTTGGTACGGGAACGGTTTACTTGGAAAGGGCTAAAGACTGATGTTGTTCAGTATGTTCGAGAGTGTTTTGTTTGCCAGCAAAACAAGCAAGAACACACATATCCTGCTGGATTACTTCAACCACTTCCGATACCTGACAAGAAGTGGGAATGCTTATCAATGGACTTTATCACGGGTTTGCTGAAAGCCCAGGGTAAAGATTGTATTTACGTAGTGGTTGATCGGTTGACCAAATATGCTCACTTCTTCCCGATTACCACTACATTCACAGCATTGCAGACTGCAGAGCTCTTCTTCAGAGAGGTATTCCAGTTACATGGGTTGCCTCGAGACTATAGTAAGCGATAGAGCAGTCGGTTCATGAGCAACTTTTGGCGAGGAGGTGTTGGAACTTTGTGGGACGGTGACACCTAGTCTGCTTCACCATACCTGAGGCGAAATTTATCCAAGCAGTGGGTGGAAGGATATACGCTTGATATATAGTTGGACAGCGAGAGAGCTTGGGTGAGGTGGATATACCTGCGAAAGGTATTATAACTCACTCACCACATGACTATCTGAATGGCGCCCTTCCTTGGCATTATGCGGGTGCTCAAAACCCAACCTTGGATTTAGTACATTGTGGTAGTAAGCGTGGGGGTACCTGCGCTGCCGGAGTGACATGACGTCTGGGGTCCAGCGGGTTTTTGAAGATGCCAGGGCAAATATCCGGCGAACTGAAATGGCGGCGTGCGGTACGATAAAAAAGGGTTGAAGTTTCTTTGCGGTGGGTGACATAGATTGTATTTCATGTTGCAGGCGTGTTGCCGTCAGTCCACTCTGCGGAAGAGTGGTGCAGAGAAGTTGAAACCTCATTACTATGGTCCATTCCGAGTTATCAGACGAGCGGGCAAGGTTGCTTATGAGTTGGACTTACCGGTGGATAAGGTGTTCTAGCGTGTTTAGATTTCCACGCTTGAAGAAGGCATTGGGTCAGCATGTGATTCCCTCTCTAGTACTGCCACCCCTTGATGACGAGGGGAAGTTGATATTAGTGCCTGAGGCCATCCTCGATGTTAGAGAGAGACATCTTCGAAGGCGGGTTATCAAAGAGTATTTGATCAAATGGAGAGACTTGCCAGGTTAGGATGCTACTTGGGAGTTAGAGGAGATTTTCTGACATCAAAGTGAAGGGATAATTTGAGGAGAGAGGAAGATTTGTAATGTCCTCTTCCTAGGTATTACAGTTATTTCTGAGGTTAGCCTATCATTCAGATCCTCGTAGGCTGGCATAAGTGTTTAGAGGATCACTTGAGGCAGTTATCCAGCGTTGGATAACATCATTCCAGCAGTTGATTTAGGTTTGGGCCTTTGCAGACACTTACAGAGTGATTTAGAGGTACTTACTATTTATAGTAAGTCAGGCAGGCAGGAGTTGCTATTTTTGGCAGGGCACCTGATTCAATTGGTCAGCTCAGTTTCGACCCGGTTTGATGATTTGATGAGCAAACAGGGATTATTAGAGCATTTAATAATAATTTAAGGGATTATTAATTTGACTTTATAATATAAAGTCATTTTAATGAAATATTAAAGTTATTATTAAAATGGCAAATTATAAAGTATTTTAATACTTTATAATGAAGGGGAAATTTTAATATTTAATGAGTTTAATACTCATTAATAAAAAGGATGCCATTTATTAATGATTAGCCTAAGTATTTCAAAAGGGCGAATTATTATATTATTAAATGCAAATGAGCTGATTTTTGAGAAGGGTTGACTTTTTGAGAGAAGTTATATATTTCTTCAAGGAAAATCGAACTCATTATGTTATGATTATTCTAATTTGTCTTTATTTCTCTCTGAGAGCATTGGGGTTTGAGAAACAAGGGTTTTTGCAGATCAATGGGTTTTGAAGAACGTTCCCTCTTCAGAATCAGACATACTGAGACTGTGCAATACCAGTTTAAGCTTGTCAACAGAGTGGCTTCATTCAGAAGTCATACAGAGCTTATTGTGAAGATTTTTCATCAAGATTTTGGGTCGAACTTCTCCATAAGGGTTTCATATTCAGTGGCGACTATTTCTTGATCATTTGGCACACTTACCAAGAAAGTACGGATTTCTCACTTGCTGGTACAGGCCGTACTTCTGCTGCAGCAAAGGCCGTACTTCATTCCCAGACCAAAACGCCTTGCTTTTCCATCTTCTGGTTTCATCACTTTGGACACCTAGGGTTTCTGGAGCATCTGCATTGATTTCTGGGTCAGAGGATTGCTCATCTTATTCAGCCGTACCATTTCAGGCTCTTTCACAGGCGACTGCAAGCTTATTCAGGTTCCTTAATAAATAGCTTGCCTTTTTATTGTATGTCTGAAACTAGCAGTTGTATTTATTTTGGAAGGTCAATAAATCATCTAGCATCAAAATCTGAGCTGTATTCTGTAGTTTTTAAGCATCTGGTATTTTATTTTAATTTTTCAAGCATTTCCTTGCAAAATAGCAATTTGTCTTTTATTGTCAAAAACCACCAAAAAAATCAAAAATTACAAAACAAAAAAAAAACGCATTCACAGTCAGAAGTTTGGGGTTTAGAGACACCTAGTCTCTTACAGCTAAGCAGAAAAATTTGCCTATGGAAGACACCACTTGGGAAGGAGCAGAGATTTTTGATCATCCCAATTGAAATTGCTTGTGGACAAGCAATATTGGGAAGGGTGGTGTTGATGTGTTTTTTGTGACCGCACCAACGCAGAATAAAGTTGCCAACGGCTACCCTATTCTCTCTTGATCAAAGTATCCAGCATGCTAAGATTGCAAGAAAATTCATGCGTTCAACTCCAAGGTTCTTTCAGTGCGAATAGGCTCAATTGGCTCGATGTGATTTGCTGGTATTTCAAGGGGACTTACGGAATTGTTCGGCAGCAGAGAAAGGAATTCAAATGCTCGAAAGATTTGTCTATGAAGCGCAGGTTACCTATTCTAACCAGAAAGTACTGAATTGAAATGGTGCAGGTTTAAGAAGATTCTAATCTACTCTAAGGCGTGAGATATGGGGCTCAACTTCAGCAAACTTCTAACCGGACTTCGCTTTGCCTCGCATCGGACAGCTTCCACAGAGTCGGTGCAATCTTCAAGGGAGATGACTAAAGATGTTCAAACCACCACTTAACATAAAGATACCATCACAACGATGCATACCATTATTCAAACTGTGATTGAAGTTAAGTACATGATATTCCAGTTGACCACACAAGGCGCATTCACCATCAGCAAATACACTAGTGGTATGGATAAACGAAGTTGCTTAGATCAAACACCACATTCCACAGCTAACATCTACTTGCATGGAATGAAAATTATACTACTTTGAACTATTTTATGCTACCATTTGAATCGGAAGGACGAAGAAACCTTGCTAGCTACTCACAACAAAGACGAAGTTCACCATCAATGAAAAACTCTTTTATTGAGAGAGTGTTCACAACAATTTCTTACAAAGTTTTCAAAGGGAAAACTTTCCCTCTTCTTCGAACTACACTATCAATCTATACTAAGTTACTTCTAACTTGTCTCTCTACTCTAACTTCTACTCTAATTCTACTGTCTAATGAATGTCTCATGAATGTACAAATGAAGGGGGACTCCCCCTTTTATAGATGGCCAAGTCCAACGGACGGCTCAGATTACAATCGACTGGATGGCCCAGATCGTGCCACCTCAGCCCTAAACAAGATTCGCCCTAAAAACCGCCACCAAGAGGAGTGGGGTAATAAATGAGCCATTAATGGCCACCACCCTTCTAGAAGATTCCAATCCAGAGACGCGTTCACACTGTTCTTTTCTTGACTGCAGACTTGATCAAATAAATTCAACTACAAGCACGTTCTCGATTTAACTTCAAGGCGACAACTTCATTCTTCTGCTCGATGATGATTTTCAACACTGATGTTGTTCTTCAACACTTAGCCACTTTTTGGAAACTTTTCTTCCTCTGTGATTCATTATCTTGGACTATTTGCTTCATTATTCCAAGTCATCATTGCTTAGTCTTCGACGTTCTTCCTGCAAAACAAGCAAGGAGAAGAGTATTAGAACACTTCATAACATAAATTCACTCTACTTACCTGATTTTCACACTCTAACTTCCAAGCATTCATCATCCTCACTAGCCAACTTTGTGTTCAAATTCTTCATGCCTTAGCCAAATTTCCAACCTATCTTGCATTTTGCCTGGTGCACTTCACTCTGATATTTCATCCAACTTAGACTCGAGGAAAATCCTTTCATCAGGAATTTGATCAAAAATCATCTAGGCGATCACCTTCAAATTCATCTGCCAAATCATTTTATCTTCAACAACATCATTTATTCCTTGCCTTAGAAAAAATTTTAAATTTTCCCTTAGGAAAATTCATTGCTTGAGCACCGATTAAATTCTTCATCCTGAAGGCCTTGGCAAAGTGCAGAAGACTTTAAAATCAACTCCTTGTCGAAGATCTTCAATACCCAGAAGAAAATTTTCTTCAGAACGTGTAGAATTCATGGGTGTACAACGAACGGGTTCATTTAATTTTTTTGAATTTTGAACCTTAGAAAAATATTCTCCCATCAAATTTATTTCCATTTTTCATTTCTGGGCATATTTTCTTGCTCAACTTTGGAAAGTTTCTTCAATCTCATGAAGCTGGTACATCCTGACATATCCACAGCCAATTTTACTCATTCCTAAGAGAATTTCATTACCCCTTCAAGTTAGGCGTAATTTTCCTCTAGAGAGGTGGAATTTGTTAACACTTAGAAAAATATTTAAATTCCATCAATATTAGGCATCAGGGGAGAATTTTCCTTAGAAAATTTTCGTTCCTCCATCTTTAGTCACTTTGCCTGTGAAATTTTTTTTATATCAACACTTAGCACTACTCCTTTTAACACCTTGGGCGCATTTCAATGGGTGGGCTTTGGGTTTTCCATACTTAGATATTTTAAACTTACTCCTCCAGCCTAGGGCGCAAATAACCATGTGAGCTTTCAATTTTGTCAATACTTAGAAAAAAAACTTACCCTCTCTTCTTCAAGGCGCTTTGGGAGGGGTCAACTTCAGATTTTTCATACTTGGGAGATTTCTCATGCTTTCTTCCCTCAAGGGCGCATTTGGAGGCATGAGCTTCCAATTTGTTACACTTAGAAAATTTTTATGCCTCTTTGATGCCTGGGGCGCACTTCAGGTGTCCAACTTCAAGTTTGTGATACTTAGAAAATTTCCAAGTCTCCCCATCCCTTTTGGGCGCATTTGCATGTGTGAACATCAATTTTAAGTGCTTTAGAGAACTTTCATCTTAACTCCATTGGGTGGGCGCATATGAGAGGTCAATCTTTCATTTTGCAACACTTAGAGAAACTTTGCTGGAGTCAGCTCAGAGCCAAGGCGCATTTGACCCTCTCTACCTCAAATTTTATATACTTAGAAAATTTTCCAAGCTTCTCATCTTCCATTCTCCTTCAAGGGTGCATTTTGAAGTGTGAGCCTCCAATTTTGGATACTTAGAAGATTTTTGGAACCTCTTCAAGCTTGGGCGCATTTTAGATGGCTTACTTCAAATTTTATGCCTTAGAACATTTCTAGGCCCTCTCCTCCAGCCTGGGCTCAAATGGAGGGGTCTCCTTCAAATTTCACAGAGTTAGAAAATTTTCCAACCTCCTCTCACTTCAAGGGCGCATCTAGAGGTAGCTACTTCCATTTTGTGAAACTTAGAAAATTTTCAAGTTCCTCTTCTCTGTCCAGGCGCATATGGAGGGTCCTTCTTCAAATTTTCTTGCCTTAGAAATTTTTTTGGAGTCCTCTTCAAAGTTAGGCACATCTAGCACTTTGAGGTTTCACTTTATCAACACTTAGAAGATTTTACCTCCTCCACTCCAGCTTGAGGCGCATTTCCCAAGGTGAGCATCAAGTTTTAATGCTTGAGTAAAATTTCACCTCCACTTCCAAGTGAAGGCGCATTTACCTAGTCAAGCTTCTAGTTTTCAAACACTTAGCATTTTACAATCACCTCCTTGTCTTGGGCGCAATTCCACCCCTAAGCTTTCATTTTTCATGACTTAGAATTTTTTTTCTTGCACCTCCTTTCATGAGAGGCGCATTTTAGACCCTGTGCTTTGAGTTCAAAAGCCTTAGAATATTTTATACTCTTCCCATGACCTTGGGCGCAAACAGGAGGGTGGTCTTCAAATTTGAATGCCTTAGACAATTTTCCCTCAACCTTCCACAAGTCAAGGCGCATTTGCCAGGTGGTACTTCAAATTTGTAACACTTAGTAAATTTTCACCTCCTCCTCCTTAGGCTAGGGCGCATCTGGGGTCATCTACTTCCAGTTTAGTAGTCTTGAACAAATTTCGTGTCATATCTTCTCAAGCTTGGGCGCATTTAGGCTTGTGAGCTTCCAATTTTCCAGACTTAGGAGCATTTTCATTTGTCTTCTCCCCTTTTAAAGCGAATTTGGATGCTGGACTTGAAAATTTATCAGTTTTAGCGAATTTCATGCTCTTTGCCAGATTTAGGGTGATTCGTTCATGCTGACGCTGGCTTGCCCTAACTTTCTATTTTTAGAAAGTTTCCCAAATTTTGAATTTCAAGCTAATTTCAAGCTCCAAAAAGGCTGGATTTTGCTTTGTTCTGAACCTCGGGATGTGTTTGTACTACTGATGCCTGATATTTTCCTGTACCTGCTATTTTTAGCAACTGCTCAAAATGTCTTCAAATCTCACGTGCTAAATGCCTGAAATGTGGTGGTCGTGGCTGGATGCTGTTTCTGTGTGAATGTCGTGTTCTGCCCTTGATTTTAGGAAACCCTAATTTCTCTGCCCTGGCCTGCTAAAAATAGCAATTATCTGATTCTTCATCCTCTGCAACTCCGTTTGATCTGAAATTCGTGCCATAGGGTCTTCATCACTTGCTTGACTTGTACCTGCTGATGCCTTGCGCTGACCTGCTATTTATAACATGTTTTTGGAGGTGGCTTACTATTTATAGTAACTGCTTGCTTCTGAGGCTTCCACAACTCCGTTTGACTTGAAATTCGAATGACGCGCTCCTCACCACGTGACCTGCCAGCTGACATCGGCGCCTGCTGCTGACTTTCTATTTTTAGCCTGTTTTTGGAATGACTTACTATAAATAGTAAGTACTCCGTTTGCCTTCAAATTTTACCACCAGACTCCTTGAAAGATGTTGATCGCGGTGGTTTACACCGGTTTTCAAAAATTCTGACATTTTACACCTCTTTTTGGGTACCGAAGCTGGAAACCCTAATTCATCTTGCATGCATATCAAACGATCTCCGTTTGTTTTCGTTTCCGCTGCATTGCGATCAGCTCGTGATTCTGAACTGCTGGGAAGCGGCTGCCGGGACGCACCTGCTAAAAAGAGTAAGTTCCTTATTGAGTGATTATCTCCGTTTGCATGTCATACCATTGCGAAGGTCTTGAAAAACCCAGAAGGAATATGCAGACATGCAAAGAAAACACTGACATGCAAACCCTAAAAAAGGCTCCGGAAGACTGAATTCTGAAAGTTGTCATCTCGCTTTGCATGTTATACCATTGCGAAGGTCTTGAAAAACCCAAAAGGAATATGCAGACATGTGTTGAAAAATTCTTCGTTTAAGCCTTGAAATCTGCTCCGGAAGTTGGACTGCTAAAAATAGTAAGTTGCCCGTTTTAGCTAAAATTTTGCACACGAGCACCTTGATGTGCTCTGGACGCAGTGTGATTGTCGGAATCTCAAAAATGCTGAAGGATTGCCTGTAATTGCACACTTACTAAAAATAGTAAGTTGCCAGAATTCAATGAAATTTTAGTGAAAGCCTGTTGAAAACAGTGTTAGTCTCAATTTTCAAGTTATTCATCTCGTTTAACTTCGGGTTGACCAGAAAGATAGAAACCCTAATTTTATAGACTTAGCCAAAATTTCAATTCAGACGGGCACATCCCGGAAAGACAGACAGTAGGAAAGAGAGACAATGACAAAACGACCCAAAAGCAAAGCCAAAATTAGGGGGTCCCCATTTGCAATGGGGCGATGTGTGAAAAAGGTCACAACAGGTGGATTGTCATGCCTCCCTATTACAGCCTACACAAAAATTAATCACTGACTAAGGAGATTGCAGCCTATAACAAAAATTAAAGGGTAATCGCTGACCAAGGAGAATTTAAAAGAAATAATGAATGTGGTGATTCCATAAGAAAGCGCTAATATATAGCAGACTTTTATTAAACCCCTAAAGACAATGATCATTGCATTAACAATGATTAAAGAAGTCAACATAAAGATGGCACAATGATTAAGGAAGTCAACACAAAGGCGGTGCTTGGATTATGGAGGGGTGCATCCTTTGTAAGGGGTACAATAATTAAAAAGGTTGTGACTATTCGCTCCACCATGAAGGATATGTAGGGAGGTGGAATCATTTTGTGAAGGGCATCGAGCAAGGAAGCAAATAAGAAAAGGGAAAAAATAAGAAATTGGAATATAAGAGATGTATTGGAAATGAATATTGTTTTAGGAAGAATATTATTGGGAAGTAATTTTTAAATTATAAATTAGGAAAGACTATATATATATAATATCAATTAATATTGTAGACTCCTTTAGTAGTCTATTTTGAATTTATAAAAATTTTTTGCAAATAGGGAGGCTGATCAACCTTCTGTGTTCATGAGAGATGAAGTATCGACCTTTCCTTCATTAAGTACATCACCAAAATATCAATTAATATTGTAGACTCCTTTAGTAGTCTATTTTGAATTTATAAAAATGTTTTGCAAATAGGGAGGCTGATCAACCTTCTGTGTTCATGAGAGATGAAGTATCGACCTTTCCTTCATTAAGTACGTCACCCCTGAGATGGAGTGCTTGTGGGTCGGAAGGCATATGAGTGCTCCTGGGCTTGTTAAGAAAGGCATTATTCATGCATCTTATCAAACACACCAGCCCCAAGATGGAGTGCTCATGGGCTAGGAGGCGAATGAGTGCTCTTGGGCTTGATCAAGGAGGATGGAGTGCCTTCAAGGTGGACTGAAGGATGGAGTGGACCTGAGATCTTGCCATGTTCGTGGTTTGGGAGGCAAATGAGTGCTCTTGGGCTTGAGGGACTTCTCAAGTATGCCACCCCCAAGATGGAGCACTCATGGGCCAAGAGGCGTATGAATTCTCTTGGGCTTGAGGGTCTTCTCAAGTATCCCATTCCAAGTTGGATGAACAAGGATCCACCCATGCTCTCGCAATACAAGGCCAACCATCCTTGAGATTGCGATTTGCAAGTACTTTAAATGAATCCCTAATATGATTGGCTATAGGAATATGCTTTGGAATAACCATTAATGATGTTATGATGTTGTGAATCCAAATTAATCTAACTATTATGATGTTTAGCTATGATGTATTGCTCTTAGTATTATAATATTTTATGTGTTAATCTGAATGTATAACCATAAAGTTTATACTTGTTATTACTAATACCAGTTTTTTGTGATTCTTATTGTTTTGCAGGCCTAAATTTAGGAATATCCCAAAAGGGGGCATTACAATACCAATAAGGAGGAACTGAAAAAAAGGGAGAAACTGTAGGCTCAAGAAAGAGAGATTGAAACCCTCAAAATCTAGGTCTCTCAATTGGAAGCTAGGGCATGGGATTCAAAAGTAGCATCCCAATTTTCTCTTTTTGAATGTTTGAAGGTGATGCATATAATGGAGTAGTGGTGTATGGTAAATGTAGGTTAGACAGAGAAATGAGAGCCCTAGGAAAAGAAAAAGAGGAGCAGTAGAAATAACTGGTAGAAGAAAATAATAAGGTGAAAGAAAGAGAGAAAGCTATTGCATCTCTGAAGTGACAAACTGCAGAAATCTGCCAGTTGTTTGGTCATAACATGGAGTGCAAATCTCTAACAAGGATATGTGCCCTTTATCTTTAGGAGCAGTGGTATCATTTTCAATTGAAATGTGTAATTTCAGATCTCCCTTTTGATATAAGTAAACCAAAAACCTTCTGCAACACTTATTTCTCCTGAACATAAGAAAATAGGGATTAGTTGTGCAAGTTTTACCAGCACAATTCTAATCTTCAATTGGAGACAAAATAGAACCCTAATCTTCTTGTGGGTGATGTAGCATTAAGAGCATTTTCTTCCTTTCTTTCTGATGAAATAACAAGAAGCCAACAGATGGCAGCCTACTTGGCTAAAGGAAGTGCAGAACTCATGATCAAAGATGAGTTTCCTAGGACCAATGAGGTAATACATGAATTGTATGAGTTGATGAGAAATGCCCAAATTAGGAATAAATCACATTTAGGAATTGAGACTTTAATGTGTTGTCAGCTAAGGTGGAATGAGCTCCCTGTAACATTGAAAAAGCAGCCATATTTTACCAAGAATTTCTCAACTACAGTGGGAAGATAAGAATCATACAAGGAGGTTGCATGGAATCTGAGATGTGAGTGGATAGGATTGAGATTCCAGTTCCCTTTGTTATGTTATCCTATCCCAGATCAAACCACAAGAATTCTAGTGAATCCAGACGCAAAGACTAAAGACAGTAGCAGGTTGAGAAAAATCATGGTTATTACCATGTTACAGAAGAGCCCCACACAAAATCCTACAATTTTAGAGTAGCTTGCCTCTTTGCCTTGGTGCCTCATCTAGGATGGAGCAATTAAGACTGCACAAGGATGTGCAATAACTTCAGCTAGGGTTTAATGCTGAGCCTTGGAATTGTACATTTCTGAACTTCCTTTTAATCCCTGAGTGTGCTTTCTTAATCATGAAAACCTTCAAGACAAACTCACTTTCATCCATCTTTATGTATATATACCTATGAAGTGACTTTTTTCTTTGTACTATGATTGCATTTGTTCTGGATGGATTCATTGCTTTTTAAATCGAATAAGATAGAATGGATTAATAGTCTAAATTTGGAAGTTCTTCTGTATAGTTATTGTTGTTTGCTTCTAAAGGCTCAAAAGAAAATGGGATTACTGTTGAAGGCTCTAGTTATCCTGCTATAATAGCTAGTTTTTCTGTGCAAGTCATTGGTTATGCTTCCAAGCCAACAACCTTGCTGCACAAGACAACTGTGCTACATAAGGTGACAACTGAGCTATGCAACACAAGAAATCTGTCGTGCAAGACTGCAGCCATGCTGTTTCTAAGACCAATGTCCCAAAATATGCTGTGCTCCAAAATAAAATGCAAGAGGTCATCTTGTTGCATTATCGCATAAGGTTCCAATGTTTTTTAGGCTGGGCATTTGGTAGCAAGATGGAAACTGCCCTTGCTGAATTTGAATGAAAGGACAAGTGTGTTTTGATAAATTGCTAGGATTTGTTATTTTATTGTGTGTCTCATAGCATAGGTGGCATTCTGTTTTGGGTTATTATTCCGATAGAATACCACTGCTAGTATCTTTATAATGTCTTGGTTTGAGGATGGAAGTAACTAATTTAGAGATTATTATAAAAATTCTTTTGTTGTAATTCAACAACCATATCGTTTTCAGAAACTCCAAATCAACAATCTTTAGTTGTTGCTAATTTCCATGTAAATGATTTGAATCAATAGAAAAACTATTGTTGCAAAAAAAGTCAGGTTGTTTTCCTGTGCATCAGTTTGATTGGGACAAGGTCTACTCAAGAGAATTGATGGTCAGTTTTAGCTTTGCTTTTGTGTGTGTGTGTGTGTGTGTTAGATTTGGATTTATTCATTATCAGCGGTTTGTTATGAGCCTCAAGTACTAGTTTAGTCTAAAGTTTTGTGTGTTGCAGCTTGAGAGGATTCATGATGGTTTTTAGTTTTGTTTTTGTGTTTGTTTGTTTTAGATTTGGATTTATTCATCATTAATAGTGTGTTTGGAGCATCAGTTACTGTTTTAATCTAATTTTCTGTGTGTTGCATTTCAATATTTTAATCATAATTTGAAGTAATCTTTAATCTTTCCTTTCCTGTTTGTAATTAGAACAAGCTATTCTTTTGATCTTGTTTATTTTCTTCTATTGTATTGAAATCCCTAATTGATTAGATCTTCATTTTCATGTAGAAAACTCAATCTGAAGCAAAAAATGTGGTATTGCATGTATTTTGCCACCATTTGGTAGCGCTCCTTGGGGTTTCTAGGCAGTTTTGGGGATAGGAAATGTTGGGTGGGTGGAAAGTCCCTTCACTGCTCCCTTTTTTTGAAAATTTTGAGGACGTCTCAAGGATACCCCTAATTGGGGATGTCTTCTAGGATGTACTTCATTGAGGGTACCTTGAGGAGACATCAGGAAGTTGAAATGTCCTTGAGACATCCTAAAATCCCCCACTGGGTCCCACTTCAACTATGCAAATTTAAAAAAAAAAACTCACAATTTTAAAAAATTAAAAAATACTAAGGGATTGTGAGGGGGCTACAAGGCTGCCCAACATAAACTTTCTATATTTTGTTCCTTTTTCCCTAGCCCACTACCATTTTCTTGTTTTCATTTGCGTTTTTAGATTTTTGGTTTTGCAAGAAAGAAGAGAGTTCAATATGAATATAAGAAAATAGCATACTATTTTATACAAAATTTGTTTAACTTGTCTAGATTTTTTGAGATGTATAAAATAGTTTGTTATTTTTGTTGTATGTCTATTTAGGATCAAAATGAGTTCATTTAGTGGGAATGGCATCCTTGACTTGGGTGATGGATTTTAGGGAACTATGGGAGAATTAGTTGAGGTGAACCAAACTCTAGCTATAGGCATAGATAGTTCAGTTGGGAGTGCATTGCAAATAATTGCCCTTTTGAGTTGTTGGCTCCATGTGCCAAAGGCTCGTTTAGTGACAAAATTCCTTTCTGCTAGTTTGCAACATTGCTTGACACCAATAGGACAATTAGCTTAGGTGAGAGTCAGCATTGACATGCAACAATTGCCTAAAGGATTGGAAGGGCAGCATTAAGAGGGTTAATGCACACTTTTTACATACCTCTAGTAAAGGGCTTGGCCATTGTACCAAAATTGGACTTGAGGAGAGGGTTGAGATCAAATTACTTTAGGGGGACATTGTTGCACAAACAATTTCTTGTACATCAGGAGGTTCAAGTAGACGACTTACATTTTTGACATTTGAGGTGAGTGTGGTGAAATCAAGGATTAAATTGAGGGCCATAGGTTCACCACTGAATCCAATTACAAATATGTTCAATACACAGGCTAAGGATAATGTATAGGAGGTTGTTGCCAAATCATTTTTTGGTGATAGCATTCCTTTCCATATTGTTCGGTCTCCTTATTACAAGGAGATTATTGCTAAGGAAGGCAACACTGGTAGTGGTTATGAAATATCCCAAACAATATTTTTGCAAAATTTCTGATTTTTGTAATACAAAATTGATGCCCTAATTTCTGATTTTCAATTTCTGCTTAAACCCTAGTGTGCTGATGTAATTTTCTGAGTTTTATAATGCATGAACAGTAGTACATAATGCAACCAAAAAATGGAAAAACTTGTAACAGATAATAGTAGCATTAGATCACCAACATAGCACGATTAGATCCTTCCATATGAGTCATGAAGAAACCCCAATAATGCAGATGCAACTAACTCTAGCTGGGCGAAGCTTATTGTTGTACCCCAAATAAATTTTTTGGCATTCTGTGTAAATTGAGCTAAATCTTGTTAAAATGCCATGAAAGGTCTGTTTTAGGTCAAACCAATCATAGAATCTTGGTGGGTTTCTGCGAAGGAACACATGTACAAAATTCTGAAAAATTGAAAATTAGGGTTTTTTCCCCTATTTTCAGGGAAATCCCCCGAAAATAGGACCTTCCCAGAAATGATCGAAAATGATTTTGATAGGCTTAAAAGGCTTCACGATCACATTGGTCAAGTCAGAATCATCAAAAGACACGTTTTACTCTGGTGGGTCTATTTCTCTTTTTCAGGAACGAAGTTAGGAGCTCCACAGCCATTAATGGCAGATTGGCCAGTACCAGGTACTGAAAGCTAAGCTTCAAAAGCTTCAACGACACAACCATGGCGGAAAAGGTCAAAAAAGATGCCGTTTGATGAAGGAGATTCCTGAAAACGAAAAAGGTCAAAATTTGACTAACTCTGGAGATGTTACGAAGGGGAGATTACTCACATGTTGAAAAGGCGCCTTCTTCAAGCAGGGGCGCCCATGGTCTTTGAAGGTCAAACAAAGTCAGTAAGATCATCCGAAGCAGTCATTCTCAACGTTTGGTTGCTGGCTCAACAGTGAAACAAACATCCAGATCATCTGATGGATAGATCATAAGCAGCTGCTGACAAAGCAAAAAGAGGCAGTTATGGAATTATCAGGAAATCACAGGTAAACGACAAAGTTGCAAGAAAAAGAGCCTTTCTTAAAGAAAGGCGCCCTTTCTTTTGGACTTCCAGATGCTGACCAATGACAAAAGGCCTCCTTTGATAACATTCTCAGCTCAAAAAGATCTTGGAAACGCAATTGCAAGCATCAATGTCTGACAGAGCAGTCAACGGATAATCTGGATCAAAGTAGGCAACTTGTCAGACGAAAATAATCAAGCTAAAAGGCAAAAGCGCCCTTTTCAAGGAGGGGCGCCCTTGGATAAAGGAACCCTAATTTGAGATCCAGATTTCCCGAAGACAGTCATTCTTAGCAGAACAGAGCTGGGTACCTGATGAAACGTCATGTGGAAACATCTGACTCTCCGATCAACGAAATCAGTTCAAAACACGAGAGGTCATTTCAAAATAGGCGAAGAGCAGGCGAAAAATCACTAAGGCATTGGCAAAGCGCCCTTTCTTGGGAAAGCCCATTCTTTAGAGCCCTTAACTTCGGCTTTTATCGGTATTCGGTCTCGGACCGCTTCTTTCCGATTTGGATTAAGCTCGGCGGTGAATATGTCGCGTGGTCTGGGATCAACGGTAGCCCGGTCGGAATCAACGGGGGGTTTTAGGGAAGGAAAATACTAAAAACTTGCAAAGGATGAAAAGGGACGCCTAAAAGAAGTCAAAGATCATTTGTTGACTAAAGTCAAAAGCTTTTTGAGTTAAAGTCGGCTAAAACGCTCCACGATTGGTGGAAATCACCTTTTTAACTTCAGATCAAACTCAAATCACCTTTTGAGCTTGTGTTAGGTCCCCAAATTTGTGGATCTGAAGCCCAAACATATATATTCAAGGTGAAGGCGTCCATTTCATTATTTCATTGCAGGTTGAAAGACAAAAAACAGCCACAAAGCTCTCAAAGGACGCCATTGAAGATCTGAAGGAGGTTTTCATCCGTTCTTCATTTTTATTTGCAGATCTGAAGCAGGAAAGGATTGCCATTTTGAGGATTGGATCAGAGATAGTTTTTTTTTGAAGATCAGATAAAACTTCCAATCCACCTTCTGTCTTTTTCCTCTCTTCTTGTCTTAGGTTTTCTTGCATCGGCGAGAGAAAAACAGCAGGGCTTCCACATCGGTCGATCCAGCTGGGTAGATTCGACATCATTTTCGAGAAACCCATCTCGACAAATTTTCCAAAATCAGCAAACTTGCTGCCCTATTTTAAGGGGTTTTCGAAAAAGTTTGAATCAAATTAGAGGCCCGGAGTTAGTTAGACATTGAAGCTTACAAATAAAACCCATGTGCAGAGATTTTTGGGAAAAATACTTCTCGGCAGGGCGCTATTTTTAAGGGTTTCCGAAAATCATCTGAACTAGGTCAAGCTTACAGTCAATCTTCAAGTTTTTCAGGATGCAGTACTCCCAGGTGCAATACGAGACCAAGACGGTCTTACTCCATGATTACCTGAAAACAGTTGACACAAATCTACACCAAGTAAATCCAGTGGTCGATTTGGAGCAGTTAGAAGGCATGAATCAAATAACATTGCAGAATATCGAAGAATGCGGATTGCTGCAAGCCGCATCAATTCCCATCACACTACAAAGCGTAGAGCTCGTAATCGCTTGTATCAAGCATTACAACCCTACCACCAGAGAAATCAGAGCAGCAGATGGAAGAATTGTTTGCAGTTTAAAGCCTCAGGATATCGAAAGATA
>VDFB02380355.1:0-13398 GCA_007258455.2 Sequoia sempervirens | reverse complement strand
GAATCATTCTTAATAGTTATTTTCTTACTCCATCAGCTGTGTATATATATTTTGTCTTAATCTTCTTCAATTTATCACTGGATTTACTATTCTAGATTCACACGGTTAAAGTGTCCATCTAAAAAACATTACTAATCCCTTTATGACTTCGGAAATAAAATGCTTACCTGGATATTTACGTTGCGCCCTTTCCTCCTCCAAAATGCCATAGACTGACAGAACTATTCTTGATTGACAATGACAAATTAGTTACATCATTGAAATTATTCTCCAAATCTGACAGAACAATAATGTGGCATTAATACCTAGCAACCTCTAATTTTCTTATCTCTTCTTTCTTTTCTTTCTAAAAATTATAGCTCTCCCATCAATCTCCATCGACATTGAATTTGGGACTCAACCAATCACGTAACCCAATCCTGAGCTTATGTAATTTATTGTTTCTCTTACTAGCATGACCTAGTAGTTATTCTAGAAGGTAGACCATTCAACTGCAAGCCCAAACTATCACTTCTAAAGCCGAAACAAACAGTGACAACTTACCATCCACAGAAGGGCGTATGATATATATATATATATATTATATCTTTGCAGGTAGGTCCATCTAGTATCTCGTCTTCCATTTTTTTTTATGATTCATTATGGCGCCCTTATTCGGGATAAAGCTAGTGGAGAGCAATATCTCCAAATGTGTGATGACAGTGCTTCGAGCTGCTCTAACTCCTTCCAAGGCCACATTTCATTTTATTGTGTTCCCTTAGTCTTTTAGATAAAAGAACACAAATATGAATTCTTGTTTAATTTCATTACCTATTGTTTTCTTATTTTGTGATATCGATGGTCTAAAATTGGGGCCTGTCTCTCACTCATAGCAGTGACCTCCTAGTGCACAACCTGGATGAGGGCTCGACACTCTCCCAGTCGCCCTTTTGAGTTCAATATTTAGATTAAAATTTGAATCTTATAATTTACTCCTTTATCTATTTATTTATTTAATATTGTCTCCTCTATTGTTTAGAACACACTGGCACAAAAAGTCCAACTTGATCTCGTTAACTACCTAGTAGATTTCATCGTTCGTTTTATCCTTATTTTATTATGGTTATTATTATTTATTTATTTATTTTTGCAGATTTCATGAGAATTTTGATAGATTCACTTTTTAGGTAAAAGTCTCATGCTATGGGTTGCTTATACAAACTATAGTACAACCATGAATTCTAGATCATTTAACAACCTGTGACCTGGCCTTTTTATTTTCATTCGAGCTATAAGAGGACTGTAGGACTCAATGTGCTTGAGATAAACAACAGTAACCTTAGCTATTAGTTCCCTGCCAAACCTTGAAGGGAGGGGCTGCAAACTTTAAACAGTGATTAATCTGTCTTCATTGAGCCAATCAAATCATTGTAATTTCTTTCCACATATTTATTTTGGATTGGACTTATAAGCAAGTTGCAAACTTTTTAACCAAAATTTTCATGGAGAGTGCTTTGGCTGCTTGTGATTGGAGCTACAGATGGAGGGCAGGTGTAGTTGCAGCTACCCAGGCAAGAGACCGCATGATTTTCCAAGGATGCTTCTGTACATTGTCAGATGGGTTGAACAGCTGGCAATTACAGTAAGAGACGTGGTCAGGCATTTGTAAAGCAGTTCAGGTGTGTTGTCTATCCTTCCATATTTTGCAAACATACCTGCATCCACGTAGGGATAGATGGCTTTAGTTCCCCTTTTTAGCTTAGCTTTCCATCTGTCTCCCTTCCTTCGGTTGTTGCTTGTTACATTCTGTTGCAAGTTGGCTGGGAGAAAATCATGGAAACAAAAGTAAACAAGGTCAGTATTTGTTCATATCTTGTTGTATACTCCAGGGTTTCATCTCTCTTGCAATGGAGACTACATGATAGGAAGTTTTCAAAACAATCAATTGTACTATCCTTCCATTCAATTATATATTTTCTTTGTTTTCTGTGCAATACAGTTTGTTATTTTCTTTCTTTGTTTTATAACTCATTTATGCCAAAACATTATGATGTGTGCATTGCACCAATACTGTACACAAAACTGCATCTACAAAATTTACAAATTCCAGTCCAATAATTATCATCTGTTAGCTGTGGGAGAGGCAAACAGATATATCTGAATAAGCAGAATTGCACCCAATTGCACCAGCAAGAAGTATGCCACCACAATTTTGTATGGATAAGTCATAATTTAAAATCAAATGCAAGCCAAACAGATCTACCTGGAGATGCCATCTCCTCAACTCTGGTATGAAGGGTTCCAAGATCAATGCCATCCAATATTGTGTCTGAAATTCCATCATCCACCCCAAAATCCAGCATCCTAGGCTCTGTACAAAATTTTCACTTGCCATTAAACACTAACATGCCACCGAAATATTTCAGTTCTATAAATTTACAAAAAGAAACAAAACCCTTGGTAGCCATTCAAGTGACAAGCATTTAAAACCTATAAGGCAGTGTAACTTGGTAGTAGTTGGTTTACATATGGAAGAAATTGTGTAGAAAATTTCCTAGTAGACACTCTTGCTAACAAGGAAGTAGAAAAAAATCAATTACTAGGAACTAATCAAACATAATTTAGCAAGATGGATTATTATATTTGATAGTTTATCGTATCATTCACTTTGTTCTATTATTTGAATCTCACTTCTTGAACAACTCCTTCCGCTTTCCAATGGTTCTTTTACTACTAGTGTTCATGTCTTAGCCTCTTCTAGTTTACTTCATATGGTCATTTTCTTGCACTAGAATATTGCAGAGTGCTCATTGTACTTATTTTCTTTGTATAGCATTACCTTTTCGTCTCCTTCCTTGGCATCTATTGGAAAGTGGATTGCTTATTTGATGAAATTCCATTCATGTGATCTAATTTTCATATATTTCTAATTCTATCATTTGTGCCTTGAGAATGTTATCTTCTTTCAATCTTTCTTGGTGTTTTTTTTTTCCATTGTAATATCAGTAGAGATAGGTTCAAACTACTATTGCTTTTATCCATATCTTGATACTAGAGAGTAGAGTAACTCCATTCTCAGTGCATGAATTATCTTAGTTGATCTTCAAACAAACTCATAGCTCTTTCTTATGTTGAAAACACAATGCTCTAAAACAGAGTATTCTGCTTTTCACAAATTCTGAGTTTCAGCTGCTAAACTCAACTCTCTGGTAGTGCTGATAGGAAAACCACAAACCAAAAAACCACCTGTTAGCACTATTAAACTTTCTTTTCCTGCCAGACAAACTACATGCCTACACAACAAATGAGGTTTTGAACTCTAATACAAAATGTTGGTTTTTTCAGAGCACAAAATAGGGCATAGCAGATCAGCACAAAACTTGATTGATAAATAGAACATAACATAAATTGATACAGAAACAGAGCAAAACAAAGGAAACCTATAAATTGTTACAGAAATTTATTAATTAGTTAAACATTAAATCTGATACAAATAGTTTATATAAACAAACTGGATGTTCTAGATGAGAAAAATGGCAGTGCCCAAAACAGGGTGTTCTCTTCATAATAAACAAAACTAGAAGCAACTAAAAATTATGAAAATATATTTGAGGTAGTAAATAGGGTGGCAGTCATGTAAATATGGAAGTGGATAATGACATGATATGGGACCATAAATCCAGCAGTATATCCTTATGTACACATTGGCCAACCATTCCATACTGGACCTAGCTATCCTACTCTACAAGGTTATGGAGTACTAGGGCCTCACATTCTACAATTTGCATCTCCAATAGCTAGTCTTGTGGCAGCAATTCATGGACCATTTCCTTCAAATGGTAGAATTAGAAATACATATTGTGCTTCTTACTGTGTGAGTTTCCCCGAGTTATTTTCTATCTTGCAGTTTCTTCAAACATGGAAAGTTTGAGTGCTTTATTTTACTTTTCAACAGTGGCTTCACCTATTCCACTACATCAATGGTTCATCGTTACACCACAGTCTAAGTAGCAATTCACATAGGGATCAGACCAACTTTTAGGTTGAGGACGTTCAGAGTGAGGAACAACTTTGCATTATCAGGTAGATTGATATATAGTTTACTTCACTAAAATATTTTTTTGTACTTTCTATTTTGCACTGGAAATCTATACTAATGGGAATTAGTTGCAATTGTACTTAATGGAGGATTATTGAGGAATTAATTGCTATTTCTATTTTCTGAGAGCTTCTTGCTGTCTTAATACATGCTTAGCATTTACAACCTAGCTTTTTGTTTTAGGCAAATTAATTTTGGTTGCGCCTATGTATTAGATTTTCTTTCAGCAGAATGATAATGATAATAAGTTACTGTTTCTTATTTTTCTTGGTACAGACATCATCTAAATCTCAGCATGACTTAGAGCAGCAATACTATTATCTGAGTTTCTGGATTTACATCTTGGCTTGCAAGTTTCTATTAATAGTTCTAGAGGTAAGGATTGTTATGGCATACAGTCGGATGGAGAACATTTGAGTTGAACCATTTGAAAGGATTGTAATTATATGCAGATTGTTTGTTATTTTGGACATTCTGAGCATTTTTTCTCTTCCCAATATATAAGTTGTATGTTAGGAGCATTACGCTTTCACAGCCCATATTAGTGAAGTTAAGCTTTTGGAAAAAGACTGTGGAGCAGACTTTTTCATCTACTACACATTTTTTCTCCAAAAGCTCTTCAACATAACTTGTGTGTTGTAAGAAAAAATATGGTAGCACTAATCTTTGCTTTTGCTTTATTAGTCAATTTCTTGGTTAAGTCATGCTATTGAAGCATAACAGATGAGACTATAGATTGTAGGGCCATCTATGATTTGTTATTTCCATTTTCTCTTTTGAGCAGATATAAACTACATCATAATTTTATCAAGATCCTGTTCATGGAGGAAGCAAGGTCAGTTTTAGAATGCCAATTACAAGGTTTGTGAATTCATATTTCTATGGAGATCTAAGAGTGCGATCAAGATAAGATGGCTATGCAAGCATCAAATATCAATCTTAACTTTTTATCCACCTCTATCACACTCTAGCCCATCAGTAGTGTGTCATGGTTATTTATTGGCCAGCTTAGTTTGCTTTGGATCATATCTACATATTTGCTGTATAATTTCACATTTTATGGGATTCTTTAATTCAAGGACTATGGGATTCTTCAATTCAAGGACTAGGGATGATTTTTATGGAACTGATTGCAAACCATGTGAAAAACAGTTGAATAAAGAATATGTTTTGAAATTGTAGTTTTAGCTAGGGAGTTGTTCTGATAGGTCAAAATGTGGGTTTGTTTGGAATGGTTGAGATTTGGAAGGGTGGTTGTTTTATTTGAATAGCTATTTTTTCTACATCTTAGGTTTAATTGATTTTTTCCTAATTTAATAATAGTTATTTTTTTACATCTTACATCTCCACTGTCCATGAATATTATGGGAAATCTGGCAAAAAAACTGTGTAAAGAGTTTTTTGTGGTTGTTATTCATTTTCTCAATTTCTTATACTACTATTAACTAAAAGCTATCAATGACAGAAATAAATTGATTTGTCTTGATTGACAATCAGGAAATGGACAAAGACGAGAAGTTTCTTCTAAAGTTATTTTGATTGCATTTGGCCATTTTCCTTTGTTGACCTATTTTGATTATTTGCAATATTTTTGAGTGCCAACAAACTACTCTGGTGAATAGCAGTTCTGATATAATTATTCTTATTTCTTGACAATCTAATGTATTCAATAGGTTTGGTACGATGAGTTGTTATTTGTTTGTAGAACTTTGATGCCCATCATTTCCTGCAATGCTTCATGGCTTACATATGCTCTGTTGGGGTATTATGTATCGTCATAGTTCCAAGTTTCTTTGTTACTCAGTGTAAATTATGACAATGTTCTGTCAGGATTCTTTGACATTTTTTAAAATGAAAAGTACAATATTTTGAAATCATCCAGTCTGAGGTTTTGCTACTTTTGTTGCTGCAATTATCTTAATGCCCTTAGAACTTTGTTCCAGTGAATTCCTTCAGTTGCTAGCCTATGACAGACATTGCTATGCCATGTTTGTCATGGGTGTATTTAGCTAGATAGCGATTGTAAATGCATGTAAACACACTAGCAAGGGGCAACAAGTCATTGAACATTTTATAAGAATTATACAACTGCTTCTCTATAGTTTTCATCCTACTAATGAAAGCAGCTTTTTCCTCAGCCAACAGCTATGCACTTGCATATCAGCCTTACCATGGCACCAACTTGCTATTGCTATTAACAATGTAATTCCAGAATACCAGGTAGATTCAAGCATTTTTAGAGAACTGAAAACTTTAAATACTAGGATCATCAAGTTGGTGACTAGAAAAAATGTAGAAAAATATTAAATTTGTTAATTTTGAAGATATAAATTCATTGCTCTGAAACTTGAGATTAATATTAACAAAAAGTGAACTTGCAACTGACTGAAGAGGATTCTCAAATCCATGAAAAAGGCACTCCATACACATTTTCATAGCTATGCAGAGCCAAAAAGAAAAACTAAGGCTGAGGGGAACTATCCCAGGTTAATATTACCCCACAAATGTTAGGTGTTAATTGTGGACTGAGTTTACATTTCTTGTATCTGTTTGAGTAATTTATCTGCCTCATTCTTAGCATGAATTATCCTCTAGCTCCTTGTTTTTGGGCTCAAAAATAGTCACTATGAGTCCATTTGTTCATGTGTTGGCTGTGACCATTTGGTGGACTTTTTATACATTTTTGTGCATAACAGGTATTATATATGATAATGTATGTGTTTACAATTGTTTTTCTTTACCTTGTATGCTACATCTTCTATTTTCTTCTTATTTGGAAAATAGAAGCATGCATTTCATTTTATTCAAGAACATGGAGTTACAATTATTTTTGTTTGCCTTCTGCATGTTACACATGCTGGTTGGCAATTATGCATTTTTTATGTTTCTTTTTGATGAGGCTCATTTTTTCGACCCTATACATGTGATCCCATTATTAAGGTTTTAAAATATTTTTGCTCACTGCATCCTTTTGTCTATTATCAAATTGTATGTCATGAAGCTTGGTGTATTTCAATTTTTCAACATGTAAACATGATTGATTGAACCAAGATATGTATTGAGAATTGCATTGTAAATATTCTTAAATCCTCACTATTTTCAATAATCAATTTTGTCTGTGTACATCAGGTTATTTAGTTATCCTTAAAATTCTCCACTCTATAAAAAAAATCCTTAGAATTGTAGTGCAATATTGTCCATGCCTAGAATTTGATAATCCTTGAATAGGATGTAATACATTGCCTTAAGTAAAATAACTATGCGCACTTTAGATATATCAAGGTTCAAGCTTTCTATCATGCAATAGATCTCTATGGTTGTGATTTACACTCTGTAATGCATGTACAATTAGATTTTATGTAACTGAGGGTATTGAATTAATCCACCTCTACTCTTGATGTCTGGATGAGATCTCCTATTTTCAGAGACAACATTTTTTTTATGAATGGTAGTACCAGTGTCTACCACAGTTTTTAAACTTTATGTTAGTTTGCGTATCAACATCAATTCTTTTATTTGCTTGAAATTCTTGCTGGATTTAAGGAAATAGATACACTTTACTTGCTTTAACGATACTTTTCTCTTGATTACCTAAAATATACAAATATGGTGTAAATTTGGCTGCATTAAATCAAAATCCGAGAATTAGAGCTGATTCTCAATTACAAGCAACAAAAAACAATATGTAGGCTTCTATTAGTCTTCTGATATTTTGTATTAATGTTGACTGGTATATTTCTTTTTAATGATATGAAAACTTGCTTTTGTTTCCTTGATTTCTTTTTAAACTCAACAAACTAATCATTGTTTCTATTTGAAGTATGGCTACTTCTATGCATAACTGACCTATTGTGCAGGAAGCAGCATTTAACAAAAAAGTATGTACTATTACAGGTACCGTATCAATCTGAACTAGCCACTCTACAATGTTTGGGTTGTGTAAAGGCTAAGATAACTGCTACAAAGAGTTATCACTGCTCACCAAAGAGTTAGATCTGATCTATTGAATTCTCTAACAATCCCCACTTTCTCAAAACTGCCTTGCAAACTCCTCCAATCTGCAGTTTCCCAAAACTGCCCTGCCAACACTAGGCAGGAACTACGCTGCACTGCAGCTCTTGTTTATATGGCCTTCCCTCCATTCGTATGCTCAGAAAATTTGGGACAGCAACAAAAAACCATAACATTAAATATGCTATGATGTGAAGATCTACAATGAAGATTGTATATATAGTTTTGTTTACCAAAAATTCTCCTGTTTTCGAGTGAGTAGGAAGGCACGTAAGCTGCATTGCACGAGAGATTGATTAGAAAGCAAACAACAAAGTATATGGAGAATTAAATTAGGCACTTGGAGATTAACTCCAACAGTCAACACTCTTTCGATTGATGATAGTGTCAAACAATGTTCAAGGGAAGTTCTTGAAGGCAGGTCTATATGCATTAATAATGAAAGGGACAAGATCATATGATGTGGCATTGAATCTCGTCGATACAGTGTACAATTAGGTTACCAAATTCAAACTTTTGCAATGGAGAATAAATGGCCTCAAAAATTATGCTGAGTAAATGGGTCCTTCTTAAAGCGGGAGCCTTCGCATTGATGGCTCTATACCATCGTATTCTTACTGGTGACAAACTGAAAAAGATTCAAGGAATAGAAAGTTCTAAGTGGTGTGCTCTACATAAAGCTGGAAAGGAAAGAATTGATCATCTCCTTTTGAATTGTATGTTCACTAGCAGATGCTAGAATTGGTTGTTTCAAAAACTAGGGTGGATAAGTCCTTTCCAAGATAACCTAATGGATAGTTCCTAAGTTGGCCACTAGAGAAAAAGTGTCCTTTGGAGCCACAAGATGGTAGGCCAAACCATCATCATTTGGAACATATGGAAAAAGAGGAACAAAAGAATATTTAGACAGAAGTCAAAATAAATTATATAAATGGCACAGGACAAATGAAAGGGAACATCAGTAAAGTAGTTGAACAGGTATGCACTTAAGAGAAATCAAATTTTTTAGGATGAAGGCTTTCCATAAAAAAAATGTTAAAAATCTGGGGTTTCTTGGGATGCTGTGGGTTGGTTCTGGGGTTTTGTGGGAGGGTTGGAACAACTTCAAGAACAGTTGTCTGGGAGAACAAAGACGCCTGGAACGCTGCGTTAACGTCTTCTGAAGCATGGGATGCGGGCCCGGGCGCGCCGGGCAGACGGTTGCCAGCAGGTGGGATGCTCAAGGATGCGCTCGGACGGCGGTGGGATTTCGGATGCGCGCGCCAGCGGGCTGGCTGCCAGTGCGGTGACAAAGACCGATACGGAAAAATAGATGCAAGCATGATAGAAGATCTCGAGGCTACAGTCGCAATCTGCAATCTTGGGATAGTTGTCATTTCCAAGGTAAACAATGCTTTGCAATGGAGGGATATATATTTTCCATAGGTAGCCGATAATCTAGGCGCTATCTGAGGTTAATATTCTGCTATGGAAAATAAAAAGGATGTCAAGCTTGTCTACGGTTGTCTACAAGAGAGCCCAAAGGATCAAATAAAACATCTATTTCACATTACAGATGAGGATGTAATCAATCCTATCATGTGAATCAAGGGGGACTTTGACACGGTTACTGCCAGAAGGAAGTCACTAGCCTTTCATTTCTACTTAAGCAACTATGCTAATCTCTTAACCCCTGAACAATCTATAAGATTCAACGATCTGGCCAATAGTCTAATCTATCTAGAGGCTTGAAAAGCCTAGCTTTGTGCAAACTAATGTACCTCTCATTTTTCATGTAATACAAAGGGAGTTTCCCCTCGGAGTCCGTCCTTATAAATAAATAAATAATATATTACTTATTATAATATAAATAATAATATTGAGCGGGTGCTCTAGCTCGGTTGGCTAAGTAATTCCGTTGCGGCTCTGCTGGTCACGAGTTCTAGTCTCCCCCCGTCCCGTGGTACCGGAGGGCGTGTCGCTTCCTGCAGTCTAAAAATAATTATATAAATAATAATATTAAAAATCACATAATAATAATATTTTATTTCATAAATAATAATAATATATTTACATATAGTATAGTAATAGATTATTATTATTATCAAGCTATAAGCATATTGGATTAGAGAAGGAATAGTGCATGTGATCATATTAGCCTAGGAGAAACATGAATCTTGGTGGCCACAATAACAATGCCACCAATTAACCATTAAACTATTCAATGAGCCTCAAATATTACTATTAATAATTATATATTATTATATAAATTAATATATAAATAAATAATATTTATTATTACTTTTATTAATATAGTAATTGACATTTATATTATTATTTATTATATAAATATATTATTATTAATAATATATAGTGATTTACTATTATGTTAATAACAATATATTATTAGCAATGTTAAATATAAATGAATCTATTGACAAAATAAAGAATTCAAAAAGAGATTTAAATTATAATATTATTTTACTCATAAATAAAAGATTTGAAAAACATAAAATAAAAGGAGGGCTTCTAGAGGGAGGAAGAATTGCATTTAATTTTTTCAAATGAAAAAAATTAAAATATTAAAGATATTAATAGTTTTTAACCCTACTATTTTTTTAATAAATGGGTAAAAATTTATTGAATCAATAATAACCAATCATACAGAGAAAGTCTAGTCCTTAAAAGGTACCCAAAGCAATAGACAAAAATCTAGAACCATCAACCATCCACAAAGGGAGCGAAAACCCCCAAAAGCTTTGGCCAATCAAATAACATCATTTGACCATATCCCTAGTAATCATCCTATCTAGCCCTAGGTAATAATCCTTGGATAATTGCTCCCAACTTCCAATCTACCAATCTCCACATTCTCAAGAAGCCCATTTGGCCAAATAATTAGCAACCCTACTCCACTCTCATGGGATATGAGTAAAGGGGATAAAATCTAACATGGAACTCAATCTAAGAATCGATCTAGCCACAAAGGAAAGATGCTAGTTAAATCCATCCAATCTCTACTCATTCAACAAATTAACTACAATTCGAGAATCTAACTCACAAATGATCTTATGCCAACCAAGAGAAAAATCTCTTTCAATAGTATAAAGAATAATCATTCCTTCCATGAGGTTATTAGTTTTTCCACCCCTTATAAATGGAGAAGAAGGTTCAATGACCTTATCAAAGCTATCCCTTCCAACTCCACCAATCCTAGCATGCCCAAGATTTCCTCTAGAAGAACCATTTGTATTAATCTTTAAATATCAGCTCGAGGAGGGAACCATTGACCTTCTATCTCATTTTTCTTTATGGATTAGTGGTACCTCCTCACACAAGGCCTTGCAAACCTAAACTCTTCACTGTCTCTTTGCCCCCCTTCTTCAAAAGGAGGGATAATTTAGATTTATCTTGCACAATCACTTGAACCATGACAACAACCCTCTAGCATACTTTTTGAATCAACAACATACTTCCCTAAAAGATCCTAGGATTCCATTCAAGCCATATTTGTGAGAGAATAAAAGAGTAGTCAATATTCCACATAGCTTGAAGAAATGAATTTTATATCGAATGCCTCCCAAGGCTTCTATAGAATTCAATCACAAAAGAAGCATGAACAAAACCTTTCCTCCAAAGACTCCAACATAGGTGCCATATGGCATTGCAAAATGAGCATTGGAGAAAAAAAATGGGATGAGTCTTCTTCACTATTACCACAAAGAATATATACAAATGGTCCTTGAAAACCATGCTTTCGAAGGTTATCCAAAGTGAGGAACTTATTTTAATCAAGAATCCACAAAAAGAAGTTAGACTTAGCCCAATAAAATTTATCTCAAACAATTTTCCACCACAAGACTTCCACCCCCCCATATTTTTCATAGTTGAACTACTAATATCCACTAGCCACTACATAGATCCCCTTGGGATCTCGACTCCAAGATAGAATATCAATATCTCTAAAAGAGATACACTCTCTACCAACTAAAATATTTCTTAACTTTGTTTGGTGTGCACCTGATCCCCTATCTAGATACTCAACTAGATCCCTCCATCTAGACACTCCCACATGCTCCCATAATTGGTTTGATTTAAATTCCATAGCCTTGAACTCTCTAACCTCTAATAAATGATGATAAAGGTACAACAAATGAGGACACATGGTGATAATTGGGGGAAAGGAATCCCAAGAATCATACAAAAAGAGATCTTCAGTTCCCTTGATACAAATCCACAACAAACCTCCCTTGATCAACATGGCTCCCTTTTTAAGAGTTTTCGAAATGATAGAACCTTTCTGTAATAGAGAAATCTTTGGAACCTCTTCTTTTTCCACCCCCTAAATTTATTTTTTTAGAGATAATATTTTCCTAGACATGATCCTATTCATTGTACCATCTCCAATATAATAGCAAATAATTCCTAACCATTAAGGATAGTGTTTCACAGCCCAAGGCACCCTTCCTATTTTGGCTTTCAAACAATCTCCCACTTAACTAGAATCCACTTTGAATAAGCCAAACTAATAGCTCATAAGAATTATCTTGTTGGAGAATCAATATGCCTATTAAAACTAGGAGTGTCCACCTAAAGTACACACTTGTAATTAGGAAGAACCTAAATTGTAGACTTTAAAAGAAACACTCATCCCACAAAGGACAACCATTTATCGTCTAGTGATGTATTTTCACCTAAAAAATTATGTAGAATACGTTTCCAAGAACCCATAGAAATGGTTCCAACAAAGAGAGATGTGCCACTTGAAAGCTAATAGGAATATTTTCAATCTAGAATCTAAGAATACAAGAAATTATTTCTAAATAAGCATGGGGTTTTGAAGAAATAATTAGAGGATTTACCTTCATTAATATGTTGGTCTTCTATAAGATATATGTCCAACACTTGATGAAAATTAGTAGCATCTCTAATTGCAGTCACACCCATCAAGGTAGTAACATTAGCAAACTATAAATGCATCTATGAAGGTAAGCCATTGGCCCAACTCCACCCTTGGATAGAGAATTGATTAATATGACTCTTAATTACTCTCCCTAGACCTTTTTTCCAAAATAATAAATAAGCATGCATATGAATGAACACTTTACCAAAGACCTTTAGATGCACCAAACAAGATGAAAATCTCACCATTAACAAGCATGAAAAAAGAAGTGGAATTAACAAATATCATCACCCACTTGACCCATTCCTCATCAAAACCAAAAGCACTGAGAACCTTTCAAAGGAAACACCATTTGAACCTATCATAGGCCCTAGCTACATCTAGTTTAATAAACATAGCTTTATTGTTTGAGTCTACCATGGAGTTT
>VDFB02380351.1:0-15926 GCA_007258455.2 Sequoia sempervirens | reverse complement strand
AAAATTTCACGTACATGGTATGCATGATTCATTCACTACGTACATGTGTAATAATTCCCTCATGTGTTTTGTGTTTTTATATTTATGTTTTTATTGGTGACAACAAGTAGTATTGGATGCTTGTATATCATAAAAAAATGGTAGAGAATTAAAAAAAAGAAGAATGGGACTTAAAGTGTAGTATGGGATGCATTTTCATCCCTCCTTTTAGCTAGGATGTACTTGAATTCTTGTGTGTTAGTGAACTAGATAAAGGGGAAGTTAATTGCAATCAAGTTGTAAGTACTTCCTTTTTGTTAATTGGTCACTATATGTACATGTGATCTTGTTGAGTTAGTCATATTGTATATGTGTTGTATGCATGATCTAGTCATATTGTGTATATATATCACATGCTTGAACTAGCCACATTATGTATATGTAATACATGCATGCATAAGCTAATCACATTGTGTATATATGATGTATGCATGAATTGCTCATTTTGTGTATATGTGATGTGCATCTAAGTGGCCCATATTATGTATATGTGATGCATGCACAAGCTTGTAACTTTGCATATATGTGATCATCTAAGAGATAGTTTCTATGTGTATCTATGATGTGTGTATGGATCAATAAAATTATACATGACACATGCATGAGCTAGCCACATTGTGTATACGTGTTGTATGTGTGAGCTATTCACCATGTGTTTCTATGATATCTGTATGATTTGGTCTCTATTTGGTTTTATGTGTGTTCATACATTTATGTTGACCTAGAACTAACATATAACTAGAATTCATTTTCTATCATAGTATTGTATATTAGTTGGATTGGTAACTCAAGTTCAAATAATTGTTGTGATTTAAAAAGAGAGTCATGGGATCTCATCCCAGATTAAGGATGCGATATCTTTATTATGAGTGTGTGGAATATATAACATCTAATCCCTAAAAAGGGATATATAGATGGTGCCAAGATGAATAATCCCTTGAGGTTGAGGTTTGGGTCTAGAGATGGCTCTAAAATTAAAGGCCTATCATATTTAGTGCAATTTTTTTAAATTGTGGCATAATGTTGTTGTTATGGTTATGGTTGGTAAGATTGCGAATCTAGTGCTTCTACATTGAATAAATATTGTTACCTATTGTTTAGCCAATTAAGATAGTACTTAAAGTGTAATGATATTGAAAAATAGTAGTAACGAAATTGGTTATTGTATTTATTTATCCTCTTCCTTTGGAAAATTTCCTCTAATTTATTACATTAATATCATATATTTTTTCCTTATAACAACTTATCCTTTTTGCAATGTTGTCACCAATTTATGTGCTTCTATGATAGCCCTTTCACCCCCTCTTGTTTCTTTTGTTGCAAAAAATTAACCCCTATTCTTATATCAAGTTCAACTATTTTCCCATCTTTATATTGCTTTCACCATTATAATAGTGTTATACAAACTAAAGTAGCCTATCTTTTACATTTAAAAAAAAAAAAAAAAAAACTCTTTCCTTCTTGCAATTCTAAACAAATATTAAAGTCATATTTTTTAAATAAAAGCCAATTTAGTTCCATTTTCATTTTATAAAGGCATCATATTTGAAGAAAATTTAAGTCATGTTTTTTACTTAAAGAAAAATCTCAATTTAATTCTCTTTTCTTGTCACAATTTATAGCCAAATATTCATATTTCTTTCTTTCTTCTAGAAACAAATATTAAAAAGGTTTATAAAAATTCATATCATATATAATATGTCACTTGTCAATATTTTGATGTTTATATAAACCATATAAAATAAGAGAATATAAGATATATTTTAGCTTATCTTACAATAAACGATTTTAAATCAATTTAACATATACAAAGCATATAAAATAAGAACATCAAATAGTATAAACAACAATTTTATGCATAAATACGTAATCAATTTTTTCAGCTGGAAGATCTCTCTTCTGTTGTATAAGAAGACTGTATCACTTAATAGGGAAAATTCCAGACATACTGTTTGAAGAAGGAAGGAAACTGAATCACTTGATAGGGAAAATGTCAGTTAACCTTTCAGAATTCTTATACGATTACTGTTATATATTAACTCAGGATCTGAAGATATGAACTCTGAACATAAATTTGTTTTGATTGTTGTCCAGCTGCTCAAAGATACAAGTGTCCCCTTCCTTTATATTATTATCACGTGCGAAATATCTCCACCCCCCACTTAAGTAAGGGGTATTGTTATTAATAAAGCATTGTACTTTCCAGTCTTGACACTCTCCGCCGAAAAAAACAACTTCACTTTTTTGATTTGGTAGTTGAGTCGGACTTCTCCATGGTTTTGGTAACGCCTGCATTCCGAAACCATGACAAAACCTAAGTTATTTAACCGAACAAGACATTGGATTGCATTAATTTAGTACATTATTCACACAAATGTAATGTCTGTATTAGATTCTTAGATATCTATCAGCAAAATGAAATAACTAAAACAAGTTATGAGATTGCCTATTGTTAGTTTGTTAAATACATCTTTTAAAATCGTCTACTACTGATTTAAATTTGAAAATATATATAACCAAAGAAAGCAGAGAATTTGATTTTACTAGCTTGTATGGGTCGTTTATATTCCATGATTTCATAACCATTATATGAAAGGGTTTATCTGATTTGAAAGGAGGAGGAGACTCCATTCTCATGTGCTTCTGATAGGAGAAACAATGTGCAGGTTCCTTGGATGAATTTCCTGCAACAAAACTCACTTTATTGTTACATAAAACAATTCTCCTGTAAAATTACAATTCAAACGCCAACTCTATTAGTTATGGAACTTACAAATTTAACAAGCTCTATATTTTTGGACAAAATTTTTGCTTACCGATAAATGAGGATTTCCTTTTACTTCTTCTATTTTCAGCCACCGCTTCAGACTCGTGGTTATTTTCCTCATCAGAAACCAAATCAATCAGCACTGTATTGCCCACTGATTGATTTAAACTGCACATTTTGTTAGAAGGGTGTCTCTTATTTGAATCAATGTTTGGTTTCTCAACATGAAGAGCACTGATAGTTTTCACACACCCAGATCTTCCAAACATATGAACCTCCATGTACGACTTCTCTATGTAGTTGAACACAACAAAATCTCCCATTTGCAGCCTATAATAATTGACAAATTCTTTCCAACCATGTCGAAATTCGAATTTATTGTTTGTACTCGTTAACTCCACCTCCCACTCCTGCCCACCTGGACCTTGCAACACCATTTGTTTGTCTTTCTCATTTATAAGCTGTGAAACAAACGCGGGAGGAATGCGCTGCATGAAACACATTACACAATTTCTTTTCACAAGTTAGTAAATAGTGTAAAATTTCTAAAAAGATGAAAAAGATTGTAGGAGTGCAAATATAAAACTCACCAGTTTGTCTGCAAAGTCTCCAAGCATAACTTTGAAGAAAGAGGCAGACCCATCAAAGCGCTCTTTTTCGTGGTGTTTGCCATGAATTTTAAAACACTTCTCACTGCATCCTCTGCATGGTATAAAAAGCTCCCCCGTTTCTTCATCCTGCATGGCGAACTCAGATGCAAAAACTATAAGAACCAAGCCAAACTAAGAGAGAGTGAAGGAGAGCTGAGAAGCACTGAACCCACAAGAATGACTGACGTGCACTTGAATTCGATCGATATAGAATGTCAAGTAGAATTAGAAAAAGGTTGTCACATCAATCATATCTTATATGAGGTAAGACAAAACAAAATCAAAGAAATATAATTATTAGACATATTTCCCATGACTTGCAATAATGACAGGATTTCCCATCAATTTTCCCACCAAGCAAGATGAGGTGTAAAGAAAATTTAAAAGCAGTTAAATATTAATAACACCAAGGAAAATGTACCGCCGCCAAGAGCAAAACCGTTACCTACCACTGATCTGGCTGACAAAATTAGAAAGAATGATAGAACATTAGCATGTCTCGAGAAGAGCTTGGGGTGTATTAGAATTTAGCATGTCTATTCAATTTTTATTCTGCTTGATTTTTTATGCAAAAAAATATTTTTTGGGGACTGAAAAGGGAGGAAAGTTATTCCTTAATCATTGGAAGTAATTTGAATAAAAATACCATTTTTTTATTTAAGTCTTTGGCTTTTTGTTTAATATATATAGTTTAGTATTTATGTATGATTTTTTTAATTTTATTATTTTCATTTTAATGAAGGATTATGGATTTTGATTCAAAATGTTGATGAGAAAAGTGAATACATAGTCAAATGCAGAAATATCCTTATTTTTAAGTCTTTAAATTTTTTATTGTAAATTTAGATTGTTTTTAAATTTGGCATAAGAGTATGAATTTAAAATCATTAGAATTAAAAATAGAAGTTGTCAATTTGTACAAGTGATTTATTTTTCTAGTATATTAAAAAAAAAAACTATTATACCTTTAAAACCTTTCTCAAAAGAGTCATCCCCTTCATTTTATATCCAAAATGAGATTTTAATAATAATAATAATAATAATAACAATTTTTTTCAAATTTTTAATAAAATTCAATAAAACATTCTTTTTTAAAATACAACATTTTTTAAATACTATATGCCTATTTTAACTTAAAAAAAAAAAAAACTATTTTAAAAAAAAACATAGACTATGAATACATATATATATATATATATATATATATATATATATACAAAGGTGAACACAAATGGATTATTGCAGAAATAATAAACAAAAAATGCTATTATATGTAGAATAGTTGTGAATGACATGGAGAACAACATGGAGATATTGCAACATAAAAAGAATGAAAAAAAAGTATCAAAATAGAGGTGACACATAAACAATGGTGTGAAGCTTCTTGCTACATATTTTTATTGTTGGAGTCATTTTGTCTAGATTTTATGTTTTGGTGTGAGAACAAGTAAGTGGTAGCTTATAGTATAGGAAATGAGAGCAAATGAAATGTTAGGGCATGGTAAATCCTTGCTACTATGTTGAAATAGTTTAGAGAATAGTCACCTTCTAATTATAGAAACATAGATTAAATATAATAACAAATCATTAACTCTCATAATTAAACTATATCAATACATTTATTTAATTCAAAATATCTATAATTTTTTTAATTCACTATTCACAATAATGCATGATTTTAACCATACAAAGAGTTAGATGTCAAACAATTAAGTATTTAAATCACTTTCTTATATATGATTTATTATTTATTCATAATAAATATAGATTATGATTTCATCTAATGTCACATATAAGAAATTAATATAAATTTTAGAGTTAGTTAGAATAGATAATCACAAATTTTATAATTTATCCTAAAATAACTATATGGAGCAATATCAACTATCCAGTGACATGTATTGATAATGTCATAAATTCACATCTATAGTAGTACTTATATATAAAAATAATAAGCACAGACCTATCCATCTAACTAATGTCAACATATGAATCCATCTAATGGTTAGGTATCAAACATTAATTATTAGACAATGAATGCAAGTATAGCTACCAAATACATGGGTTTTACACCTTTGATATGGCTACAAATTCTTATGCCAAGTCAAATCATATATATGTGACATATATTCTACATTGTATGCTTTCATACTATATGTAAAACCTAGTGGTGTGTATGCCATAAGGCATGATGTAATTCACATCATACATGTATGACACATGGTAATGTTCACAGTACATGATATAATAATACAATTAAAACTAAATGATTTTGAAACTTGACCTTATCTTTTCTACATGTCCCAAACACTATACACATTGGACATTTGTTAGCATGTATATGGAGTCTAGTAAATGACTTACTAGTGTTTTAAGGTAGTCTTAGAACATTTTATGAAGTGTGTATGAAAAATCTATCATTTGATTGAGAATTTGGTAAGTTTTGCAACATCCTATAACAACATTCTTGCATCTTAAGTATTTTCACCAAACTTGGGATGTGATAATTTGTATTTCTATTTTTTCGCTAACTTATATTTCCATTCTTCATTTTATCATTGTACAATCTCAATTGTTATCTTTGGAACCTAGGCTCTCATTTTGTAGTTATCAACACTCATTTTAATTAAAGTTCATTCTAATTGCATTATCACTACTCTTTTATCTCCTAAATGGACTTAGGATAAAAGAACACACTCTTTTTAGTTATTTTCTACATCATGATTCTTGTGGAGGTTGAGAAACCAAATCATGCAAAAATTTAGTAAGCTTCAAAAACAACTTGCTTCATTATCCACTTCTACCTTGTAGTTACTTAAATTGTCACATTATTATCAAAACCCAGTATCCCTACATATTCTTTCTATTGTACTACTCAGAAGTTTTGAAGTGGCCTAATTTTCAAAATATAGTAGTAAAGGTGACCTACAAACATGTGTATCCACTTTACAATGTTGTGCAATGATTTAATATTTCAAGATCAATTGTTAGTAAAAATAATTTTATGGTCATTGAAATGAATCACATTGGAATCATTTTGTTCACAACCAAACCATTTCATCAAGCTTTTTTATTAGTTGGTCAATCAATTCCTATATCACTTTCAAGATAATATAGGCCCCCATTTCATGTTTACTAATCTAGTGGATTGTAAATAAGGTGCTCGTAAATTCCATATGTATTTCTCAAATTAGACATGCAAAGGGATTTCATTGGAAACATTCAACCATGAATTAGGGATAGAATTATTCTTATTAACTATCCACAATTCACATATTTTTGCACAACATAACAATATTTCCAATAGACAATAAAATAATTTGAGGCACCAACCTCATACCCTCTTGTTGCACCATATGGGCCTTCTTATTCAATTAAAAATTATATAAAATAAAAAATATAAAAATAATACATATATAATTTTACATGACACCTTTTGCTTCCATGAATCTTTCTTCTTCAAAGCCATAAAGAATTTGACTTTTATAAAATTGTTTGAATCATTTTATTCCATTCTATAGTATCTTGTGAATAATAACTTGGATCAATTACCACCAATTAGACCATTGGATACCAATCAACCCCTTAACATGTTATTTTGACTCAAAGGCCTTTTATCAATTCCATATGGTTCTTGGACACAATATGGAATCTATCGTAGGGGAACAATGGGAAATGGTTAGAAATAATAATAATAGTGAAATATTAGAGTTAGAAAAAACAAAAAACTCACAAGATAAAGATCATTAAAACCAATAAGTTCAATGAAATTTAGAATGCCAATGCTTCAAAGATTCAAACTAAAGCTATGAAAATCAATTCAAACATAATTAAACAATTGAAACATGCAAATCTTACAATCCCATTGGTGGATTTATGATAATTTACGATGTGGATTGCTCAAATTATGCATATCCCATGTTGAAAGAGCTAAGATGATGAATGTGGCTCACAATTGATGCTTAGTTTTCTTAAAAACAATGAATGCTCAAGCTCATGAAGATTGTGAATCATTTTTATGAAGAAATTACTTGTTTTATATATTTTTAGGATGTTCGAGATTGAGTCTAAATATCAGTGATTGGGAGTAAAACAAGAAGATCAAGGGTGGAGAATTCATGAGAAACCAAAATATCTCTAATTTCATGGAAATTGATCAAAGATGTTTTGGAGGGAAAATATCTATTCAAATTTGAATTTAAATTGTGGAATATTCCTTTTTGGAGGGAAGAAGATATTTTGAAAAGGGAATATTCCTTCTTGGAGGGAATATGCTTTGTTCAAGCTAGAGGAAAATTAGCGAATTAAATAATTAAGAAAATTATTTAATTGTAAGGATGAGAGGAAATTGAGATTAATTAAATAATTTAAGAGTATTAAATTATGTGTGAGGGAAGAAAAATAGATTTCATTAAATATTTGGAATATTATTTAATCAAGGTGGAATTAGAGGAAAATGATGAGTTTTGGTGAATTAATCAAATAATGTCATTTATTCAATTAATAGGGGAAAATAAGGCGTTTTATCAAATAATTAAGAATTATTTAATTAAAATTGAGGAATTAGGTGATAATAAGGAAAATGATGTTAATTAGGTGAATTTGAATGTGTGATGTGCTCAAACAATTTTTAGGTATCTACAGAATCATGTTTGCATCTCAAACATATTTTCCAAGACCTCATCAACTCTAATATGATCTACGTGTCTACCATGAATGGAAAAGGGGATAATTATATCACTAGACCAAACCAAATATTGTAAATCTATACAAACCATTTTCGACAACATTCTTCAACTTTCTTGACCTTACTTTTGAGCAACCTATGTTAGATACTAATGCTAATACATTTGTTTCTCCTTTAATATGTACATGGTAGGAATAGTGGAAACCCAAACTTGAATACCTCAAGCATGGAATTTTCTTAAATCTATCATTCCTTTTCATTTGTTGAAATGCTTGTTAGCATATATAATGGGCATGTCTACAACTCTACTTATTTTAATGAAAAACCACTCATGGTGTTCTCATTGAACCCTATCAACATGGTGAATTTGGTTACAAATGAGTTCTTATATATCAATTATTTGTATAGAGATTACTATGATAACTTAAAATACTAACACTCTTCTAAAGCTATGCCACCCATGGCTCACTAAAATGTGAGCAATCCCTTCTATTTTTCATAAGTTTTTGAAGTTATTGCATGGTGGATTAATGAACACACAATCTATCATAATAGATTCTAAGATATCTATATTTATGTGACAACTTCTCTTGGACTATTTCTGGATAACCCCCATTGAACCTCTCTAACATTTTACTAAAGTTTCTTTAAATCATATTAAATGTTTAAGGTGAGATGGGTTTCTTTCTTCTTTTGTGTTTGTCTTCCCTAGGTATTTTATCCTTCAATGGTTGGTCCTATTATTCCTCCTATCTCTTCAATTTTTAGAGGAAAGTAGCCTATGTTGAAACACCCTCATTCCCCTAGTGGTTTTGCAGTCTACATTGGTTGTTTCTATTCCTCCCCCATCTCTTTGGCTATTGGAGGAAAGCCACCTTTTGGAGCCCATGTTGAATTTTCTAGTTCATGCATATTGCTAAAAATTAACACGCTTTGCTAAATATGTCAACCTTTGGTGTCTTAGTTTACCCAAATTAGATTGAGATCAATATTAGTAGTGTCTATGTGTGAAGTTATAATCTTATAGTAATTATGATCATGTTGAACTCGTATACTTTCTTAAAGCATCCGCTTAAATTGTTGAAAAAAAACAAAATGACCAAAATAGCTAAAAATAGTAGGTTTTTTAATTTTTAGTAGGTTTAAATTTAAGCATGTATGGATCTACCAATTTACCCAAATATTAGGGAGTGCATACTCAGCCTTGAGAGTTATTTTCAACCAAAAAATCACACTAAAAAAAATATAAACATTCAAAGTTCGATAAATCTTAGAAAAAAATTAAATTTTGAATTTTGAAGGTTCAGACAATGGAATTTGGTTCTAAAAATTGCTAAAATTAATATAGCACATTTTTGGCAATAGGTCTCTTTGACCTCTTTGGTTTTAAAAAAAGGGTGTCAAACATTTACCTAAATGAAAATTTATGACTCTCAAAAGTTGTGCTACATCAATTTTTTTGGCTGAGTTTTAAAAGCTCATAAAAATAAAGTAAAAGGTAGTGAGTTAAAAAATCAAAGTTTTGATGGAAATTAAAAATTCCCAACAATGTGATGTTTTTATTATTATAAAAATTATAAAAGCTAGATTATTTTTTGAAATAGGTTCTCTATAATGTAAAGGAACTTTCATTTGTAAGGGGTGATTTCAGAGAGAATAGGCTTGTAAAGAGAAACTTTGTAAAATTTATAATCTTTTTAAAGGATAATAGAAATCTAAATTTTTGTTCTAGTATATCTATTGTAATAAATTTTCTTTGAAATAGTGATATAAGTACAAAATTTGAATTTTATTGTCTCCTACAAAATAATTATTTTAATAAAAGAGGGTAAAAAGTTTATTGTATCAAAAGAGAAATACAAAGAAAGTACAAATAGCCTACTCAAGGCCCAAAAGCAGCAAGAAACATCAAGTAACACCTAAGAAACTTCTCATATCCTCTACAACCATCTCCTCAAGCTCCTAAGAAATTTTTTCAAGAGGTCATCCCAATCATCCACCATCCAATCTCCCCCCACTTAGAAGCCCATTTTTCCAAGCCATCAACCACCTTATTCCACTCCCATGGGATATGGAAAAAGGTGATAGAATCCAACACCCCCCCCAAAGAAATAATTTTTCTAAACACAACAGCCAACTACCAATTCACCTCCTCTAGATGGCGCTTATTCAACAAGTCAACCACAATCTAAGAATCTGACTCACAAATAATTCTTCTCCACCCAAGGGTGCATGCCCTTTCCAAAGCTAGAAGAATAGCCAACACTTCCATTATATTATTAGAGTGATGACCTCTATATTCTAAGAAGAAGAAATAAACAACCCCAAAACTGTCTCAGCCAACACCTCCCACACTAGCATGACCCAAGATACCTCTAGAGGACCCATTAGTATTAATCTTCAGCACCCCAAGAGGAAGAGGCTGCCAATGAACCTCCCTCAGGACCTTCCCCCTAAGACTCTAAGCAACACCATGCCCACCTCCATCACTAAGAGAAATCCCCAAACTTTGAACCACCCCCATATCTCCAAGAACCATGGGAACTGACAAGATTCTCATCCAAACCTATCCCACCTAAAGCTTCTTATCCAGAAGGATCCTTCAGTTACGCTCCAACCAGATATGCTAGATAATCAAACTAGGACCAATTTTCCAAGAAATGTGGAGGAAGGAATACTTGGTAGGAGGAATCCCCACCTCGAGCCAAAAAACCTCCAAAGATGAGGTGTGATTGCATGGTACATTTTAGGTAGCCCACCACAAATGCCAAATCTCTTTAACAAAAGAGCACTTAAAAAAGAGGTGAGAAATGGTCTCATCACTATTAGAGCACAAAACACAAATGGAGGGTCCTTGAAAACCTTGTTTCTAATGATTATCCCAGGTCAAACATCCACCATGCATCAAAATCCAAGAGAAGAAATTTCACTTGGGCCAAGAGAATCTATTCCAAATCTGTTTCCACCAGGTGATTCCCCTTCCCCGGTAAATTTGCTTATCCAACACTTGATACCCAGAAGCCACGAAAAACCTACCCTTTTTATCATGACCCTAGGCCAAAACATCTTTACCTAGAAGAGAATTGCAAATACACCTAGCTAGAATGCGAGCAATCCCTTGATGCTCCTACAAATTGCCTCCAACTAGCCACTCCTATGGATCCTTCCACTGATACACAATATCTTGTGCTAGAGTTTGTGAGGCTTTGAAATCCACCACATGACTCCAACTAGCCTCCAAAAAAATTCTACTTGACTATTGCAAGTGGGGGTGGGTGACCCAAATAAGAGGGTGCCCATCCCAAGAATTATGCCAAAAAAGAGCCTTTGAACCTCTATTGCAAATCCAAAACAAACATCGCTTGATCAACTTAGCACCCCTTTTCAACATATTCCAAACCATTGAGCCTTTACTCAAAAGGTTGTATCTAGGAACATCCACATCCTCCACATCCCAAAGATATTTTAAGGTGAGAATCTTGGCCCAAGTTTGCTGCTATTGAGAACACCAATGCCAATAAAGTTTTTTTGCCAAAGCTTGCCCATTTAAATCAACACATCTCAACCCAAGACCACCTTCTTGCTTTGTCCTACGAACCTCCTCCCACTTCACAAGGCTCCACTTCCTCGTGAGAAGATTACCAAACCTAAAAATTTGAGGACAAAGACACTCAAAATCATTGAAAAAACCAGTACTAGGGGTAGACAACACAAAGAATTTGTACAAAAGAAGAGCCTAAATAATTAACTTCAAAAGAGTCACTCTACCAGTTGTACAAAGCCACCTACAAGTCTAGTGACTGACCTTTTTACAAAATTTCTCAATAACCTCCTACCAAAACTACCCTAGAAGCCCACGCACAACAATAGTCCTGAATACCAAGATAGACAAAGGGAAGTGAACCAATCTGAAACCTGAGAATCCTTGCAATTCTCTGCTAAATAAGCTTGGGAGTGTGAAATAAATAGATAGATGACTTACCCTCATTAATGATCTAACCTGAAGCAACCAAATAACAGTCCAAGGCCTTCTTCAAATTGATTGCTTCCTCCACTCTGGCTAAGCCCATCAAAGCCATGTCATCTACAATTTGCAGGTGAGATTGCTAGGGGAGATTATTAACCCAACACCAACCCTAAATTAGACCAAGATCCACTCGAGATCTCATAAATCTCACCCCTCAACCATTCTAAAGGATAAATAAATATGAAGATAAAGGATCACATTGCCACAAACCCCTCGAATCCCCAAAACTCTCAGATGGCTCCCCATTAACCAACACCAAGAAGGACGAGGAAGTGACACAACTCATAACCAACTCGATCTAGTTACTTCTAAAACCAAAAGCCCTTAAAATCTTGGAAAGAAAACCCCATCTGACCCGGTCATAGGCTTTAGCCATGCCCAACTTAATAAACATAGCCTTTTCCTTGGAGGAAGCCATACAATGCATAGTCTCCACCTCAATAACCACCCCATTAAGAAGCTTTTAGCTAACCAAAAATCCCCTTGATCTTCGGAAATCAACCTACTCAACCATGGCTTTAGGTGCTCAACAATCAACTTAGTAATGATTTTATAAAGCACATTACAGAGGGCAATTGGTTGAAAGAGATCCAAAGAGTTAGCACCCTCACACTTAGGGATAAGATCCAAAAAGGTGGAATTCATGGCCCTAAGCATTTTCTTATTCTTTTGAGACTCTTGTACAAACTCAAGAAGATCAAGTTTAATCACTTCCTAAAACGCTTGAAAAAATTCTATCAAAAAACCGTCAGGACTAGGAGCTTTACCCTTCTACATTTGAAACACAATATACTCTAGTTCATCCAAGGATATCAGTATAAGGAGAGAAACATTCATTTCACTTGTCACCAAAGAAGGAATACAAGAGAGGATTGAAGCCTCCTCCTCTCTAACAGGGGGGAATCATTGAAGAACATTGCAGAGAAAAACCGAACAACTTTTTTCAAAATCTTAGTAGTGGAAGTAGATCTCTCTCTTGTGACTGAAGAGAAGAAATGATATTGCACTACCTTCTATCCATGAATGAGCTATGAAAGAAAGAAGTATTTCTATTCCTCTCCTAAATCCAGTCAATGCGAGACTTCTGTTTCCAAAAAAATTCTTCTCGAAGCTCCTATTCCTCCACCTCCTTCACTGCTAAAACTTCAACCCTGCTCAAATATGCCGAAAGCTCATGGTCTTGGATTTAACTAGTAATGGAGTCCAACTACTCCTAAGAAACCCTTTTAGGTTGGAACACATTGCCAAATGCTACCTATTCTAGCATATTAACTTGTATTTGATGAATTGGAGCCTCTTGGCAAAGGTGTACATCACAATGCCAAAGGCTAGCTTCCCAAAACTCCACCAATTCAAAACTAAAGTATGAAGTAACTCATCCCTAAGCCACATGAGTTTGAATCTAAAGGACTATTTTTTAGAATATTTAGACAAGTAGACAAAAAATTTGATCAACTAGTGATTAGAGCCCTGCCAATCCAATATCTCAAAACTAGTCACCCATCTATCACTAACCTAGAAGATAGACATCATAAACCTATCCAATCATTCAAAAATGGTACCCTTCCCAATCCTCTTATTGTTCCAAGTAAATATCCCATTCATAGGTTTGATATCCACCAAATTCAAAAGAGCCACATTGTCTCTAAGGAGAGATGAAGAGGGGTCCAAGCAAGTGATACCACCCTCTTCTCATCCAATAAGGAGATAGCATTGAAATCACCTGCTAGAATCCAAGGAAGAAAAAGCTCCAAATAACACAAGTAACTAACATGTGACCACAAACTCAACTTACCAATGAATTCCACGGGAGTATATATGTTCAAGAAAAGGATTCTCTCACCCGTCTCCAAACTAGAATTAGCAAAAGAAATAGAATACCTGGAGGAGAGCCACCGAGCAGGTAGAAGTTTGCATAGATCCTATAAACAAGCCAAACCCCTAGAGCTGTTAGAAATGTGTGCCTCAATCCCATAGGCTAAAACCTCTAAAAGGGAAAAGTCGGTGTGACATCATTTGTGTCTGGCCGACTAGCAGTTGAAACCTTGTTGAAATTATTCAGGTCATTGTGACTTTGCTTCAGTCTCACCGAAGGACCTATTGTTGTGACATTTCATTCAGTATAACCTCTCACCACTCGTGGAAACCTCTTGTCAACTGTTGGCATTTATCGGATATCAGGGAGAGTCTTGGATGTTCACTATGAACTCTCAGCGATATGAATGTCTCGCTGACAGCATTTTTTGTTGAAGTCTTCGGGGAGATTCTTGGGTGTTCGGTAAGAAGTCTTACCGATATGGATGTCTTGCTGACAGTTTTATCCTGCAGACATCGGGGTGACTTGAACACTCAGGAAGAACTCTTGGCGACAGTTGGTGTGTCTCATTGACGGTATACACTCGGAGTAGCACAAAGGTCTCGATGTGAGGTCTTAGCAATGGACAAAAGTCTTGCCGACTATTGTTTGGAGCTCGGTATGACTTGTGAGCATTCAGAGTAATGTCTCAGTGATAGTGGTATGTCTTTCCGAATGTTGAACACTTCGGTATAACCCTTAATGACTTAGTATGATCTCTTAGTGAAGGACAATAGTCTTGCTGACTATTGATCACTTTGGATACTTAGTGAACTTCGATGTGATGTCTTGGTGAAAGACGACTGTCTCACCAAATGGAAAACTCATGTCTGTGTGACTTTGAAGCATCGATATGATGTTTCACCGATAGCGATAAGTCTTGGCGATAGCGATACATGTGATGATCATCGGTATGAGGTCTTGGAAACATGACGAAGTCTTAGCAATAGCTCTCTAGAGTCAATGTAACATCTTGGTGATAAGGATGACTCTTGGTGACATCAATGGTGAAGCCTTTGGGCATTGGGGAGACACTTCTTGTGTCTCACCGACATGCCAACATAGGTTAATCGCTCTGACCGAGAGAAGACCATCCTACATGGTGAATCAATAGCCAATCAAAGGAGCCGAATGGGAACTTATAGCAATTGGACTATTGCAACCATTACTGGGAGGAAGCTTGACAGACAGGGGCGACATGGATATACTCTATGATCATAGATTGTGATGGGTTCAATTCGATGAATCGACGGATTGTTGTGTGACTGTATGATCAGTGGATGAATTCTATTTTGTGAAGACTGTAATGTGAATGTTTTGTAACAAGGTTGTTCATGGTGAATGCTACTGTAAACTGACATAAGAAAGATAAGTCAGAACTTTTTTTGTAATCTTTATTACTGTAATACAAAGTGAGTTCTCTTGGTGTGGTGGGTTTTTCTCTCGTAAGGGTTTTCCCACATAAATTTGGTGTTCATATGTGTTTTTCAAATACTCTGTTTCTGTTATCTCTTTCATGTGCATCTCAATTGAACTGTAATTGTAAAATTTAAAAAGGTATCTCTACATTCTTCCTCGAGGTTTTGACGTTAGGAGAGTTATTTTCGCATCTAATTTTCCTTACAAGTGGTATCAGAGCCTCGCCAGTTGTGTTATCCTTGTTGGTACATTGGGTTTTTTGTGTCAATTCTGTGCAGTGGGAGTCTTGTAGAATTTTGTCAATTTCTAATTACAGATTGAGATGGTGAGCATGTTAGGAAAGATTGAAATAGATAAGTTTAATGGCAGTAATTTTGATTTGTGGAGACTTATGATGGAAGATCTATTAGTTGATCATGATCTTTGGATTGTTGTATGCGGAACTAAACCTATAGGCATGAAGCAAGAAGATTGGGACCTTG
>VDFB02380350.1:0-14494 GCA_007258455.2 Sequoia sempervirens | reverse complement strand
TCGAGGGAAATATTTGCACCGGGATGCTCGTGTGCTCGAGTCTCTATATAAACCATCCAATGGAAGTTAAACTTAATCAATCATTTGGTTTGATTTTTACTAGAACTAGTTCATCTATAACAATGAATGTAAATTGAAATTTAGTAATTTGCCTCATACCTCCTCTATCGAGCCATCGAGATTTCCGGACAGAGAAACACCAATATCCATTCTTTGTTATTGCTGCTATGGTGTTTCTGGCTTACCAACATCCTAAAATAAAATAACAAATTATTCCAATCACAAAATAGTTATCGAATTTGAAGTAATGCTTTGAGTTTGAATGATGTGTAATGCAACGTAAGCAACAATATGATTATCAATTTTTAAAAAGCAATAACTGGGACAATCACATTGAAAAACAAAAGACCCTTTAGGACAAATTTTCATGAAAAAGCCGCCAAAACATGTAAAATATGACAACCAATATGAGAAGAAGAGATGATCAAGTCAAAAGGCGCTTGATAGTAGCCACCGAAAGTTAATTATGACAAACTAAGTATCAATCAAGTAAAGGAATGGAGTAAGAGCTAAATAAAATTACAATGACAACAAACAATGATGGCATTAACTTGTCAAGGGTCTATTCTTAAAAACCCTCATTAAACCCTTCTCATAGTTTAAGAAATGCAATAAATGTTGACAATGACATTAACCTTTTCTAAATGATAGCGATTAAATTGAGGTCTCCTTTACCATGAAAGATCAATATTCTTCTTTGCCTGTCATTATGATTTTAAGTTTCCTCACTTGAGTTAAATATAATAGTCAAGTGTTGGCACCAAAGACAGAGAAAACAATCGCGAAAAGGAGAATATGATGCTGGTGATCAATGACAAGCTGCACATTTGACAATCGAAGAGCAGAAGAATGGCTAGTAACATCATGGTACAACTTATGATGGCAAATTAAGCCACATGGTTGATGTGTTTTGAATCCTTGCATCTAAAGGAAATGGATAGTGAACATCATGTGTTACCTTGTTACTACATGAAGGAGGAGGCTCCATCTCTCCATTTGGTGTGTAAACAAAGTGGAAGTTTGCTAACTATCAAGTGAAGGCTTAAAACCCTAGTTTTTGCTCCATTTCATGTTTGAGCTTTGTACGGACAGTGGAAGGTTGGGACCTCAAGAATCTTTGAGTGTTGTCCATGTGAACCAAGAACCTTGGAAAAAGAGTGGGAAGTCCTTTTGAGATTTGTGAGTTCTAACTTGTTTTGTAGGTGAAGGAGACCTAATAGGGGCTCAAGGGCTACTAGCCTTTCAAACCCTAGCTAAAGGATTTCGGTGAGACATGGAAGTTGAAGTCTTGAGATTGTTCAAACACCTTTGGAGGATAGCTTCGAAGCCTTTTAAGACTCTATCACTACCCCGCAAGAGCTGATGGAGGTTATGGTTATCAGTCTTAGTATAGTGTAAAGGCTAAGGAAGAGTTAGGCAATGAACCAAGGTGGACTTGGTGGTTGAGCTTCAGGATAGAAGAGGGGTTGTTCAAAACCAAATTTAGTCATGAGTAGGGACCTATAGGATTGGTGGAAGCTGTGCCAATTATGGCGTCTTTACAAGGAAAGGCCTAGAGCAGGAATCAATGATTGATTCCTCCAACCCCTCTCCCTATCACATTGGTATCAGAGCAAGCAAAAGATTTGGGATTGATCTTGTATGTCAGAGAAAGAGTCTAGTGGTTCTAGCATCATGGTGAAAAATGCTGAGTTGGCCAAGAGGGTTGAAGAAATAGAGGAAGACAATAGGGTATTGAGAGAAAAGTTAGACCAACTTGAGCAAGCACTGAATGTTATGTGGTTTGATGGAAGAATAGCAAAAGAAGAAGAGGTTGCAAAGGAGGATAGAATCCCTAAACCTGACCCTATATTGAAGGAGGATCCCTTCTTGAAAGCATTGAAGGCTTTGAGTGGAAAAACACTTGAAGGAGTACCATTGTTTAGTGGAAAGATGGAGGTTGATTTAGTTATGGATTGGATAGAGGGAATGGAAAACCATTTTGAGTGTGATGGAGTCACTGAAGCACAAAAGGTAAAGGTGGATAAATCAAGACTAAGAGGTTCTACCTTAACTTGGTGGAAATTCATTTAGATAGAGAGGGAGAAGGAAGGCAAGTAACCTATCTCTACTTGGAAGGGAATGGTTTCCAAGGTGAAAGAAGCTACCTACCTAAAGACTATGAAATTCAGTTGCATAAGAGGAGACAAAAGTTTGAGGCAAAGAGATCAGAGATGAAATCTTATACCGAGGAGTTTCGTTATCCTGTAATAATGAGGTCCAATGTCACAGAGGATGAAAGTATCAAGGTGGCAAAGTGTATTCCAATGGTTTCAAGTGGAACATTCAAGAGGAGATGGTTCTTAAGCCCTGAAATGCTGCACCAATGTTATCAATTGGCATTAAAGATTGAAGAGAGGAGTAAGAGGAAGCAAGATCGACTTCAAGGGCAAAGGGCAAAGGAAGAGATCAAAGAGGATGATGGTGGCTACCAAGGTAGAGGCAATGACCAAAGAAACCAAGGAGAGTCAAAACTCATAGAGCATGGAGGTGAAACATCTACAAGAGGTGGACATAATCGGGGTAGAGGACCTCGAGGAGGTTCAAATAGAGGAAGAGGAGCAGGCAGGCAGGAGCCTTTCCTTGTATGTACCTGCTCTAGGCCTTTCCTTGTAAGACCTCCTTGGTGCTTTGCTTCACCAATCTAACCTATAGGTCCCTACTCATGACTAGGTGCCTCTGGTTTGTCTAACCAACCCCTCTATCATTCATCAAGACTACACTGACCTTCTTGCCCCCTCTCCCAAAGTTTGGACCACATCCATTACCTCCACATAAACCTGACATCCTGGTCTTCATGGTTCCTAATGGATATGGTTATGCAAATGAAAATGAAGAAAAGTAATAATCTCCTTATCCATTACAGAAGAATGCATGCTTAATGTTTGATACATGATATCAACTCTCTCTTTTGCTCCTTATTGAATATCAAAAATCTAGTATGGTGGCCTTCCGTGAAGTTCTAGCCATCTTTCTTCCTCTTCCACCAAATGTTGTCCTGATCCACATGTCTGTTAGCCTAATTGGCTTTGTTTTTGAAAGCCGAAGTTTCTCTTGAGTCACCAGTGTAGCTCTCTCTACCTTTCCAAACTCTTTCATTGCTACAAATCATCTTTGGGATTTAGTCATTTGTACCACATGGTTGATGTGCTTTGAATCCTTGCATCTAAGGGGTTTAAAACCTTAGGGACCTTAGATGAGAAAAAGAAGTAATGTTTTTCTTTTCTTTTTATGTGAGGACGTAGTAGTGAGATAAAAGAGGACTGTATAGAAAAATGAAAAAAGAAGACATAAAATTCATGGACCATACTATATCACCTACATGCTAGCTAACAAGGACATGAATGTAGTAGATTTAGGTATGATAAGGGTATTGCAAGGTATATTTGAGGAATATATAAGAATGAAGAAGAATTCAATGGATCAAATTAGTGTCAAATGTTTTCCTAAAAGATCTCCCACACCCTATTAGGGAATTTAATCATTTCTAAGCATTTTCCATCAGCCCCATGGAAATTTTGAGGGAGGGGCTCCAATAGCTGAGAGTTTAATGAGTAATTATAACTTCTTTCCATGCAATCAAGGATTAGTTAGAGAACATATAGGGAAACCTTGATGAGCTAAGTGCAACAAAATGAAGAGAATATAGGGTATTTTGACCTAGTCTTTAACATCTCCAAGCCGCCTAGAGATATTGAAGGAGTCTTGGTTGATAGATAGGGTCGAGGATAGAAATTTTATTTTTGGTTACATTGACATCATGTAGGACATCCATCGTCTTATTCTTGGTTACGTTGACATCACAAAAAATTATATAGGATGGATAGAATGTAGCTCTACCTTTGTCAGCTCCATGTTAAATTTTTATTATATATAGCTTGCTAGTGTAGGAATTCTAAGACAAACAATCATGGTAGGACCATTCTTAAAAGATTTCAAATAATAACCTAGTGAACCCATATACCTATGACTATATATACACAAATTTAGATTAAACTTAGAATTCATTAACTTTAAGTTCTCTTTATTCCATATTACCTCAGTGAAAGTTTGAGCAAATCTACTCGCACTTGGAGGTGTTTCCTTGAAACCTCCAACAACACCCTATTCAACATCCAAAATCACATATTAAAATACCATTCGTAAAAAAATGCTATTAACATATGTAATCAATTTATAATTGTTTACTAACTTTACATACCCCACTGATAGGTGTACTGCATAAATAAGTAGATTGACTGTTTACCTGTGGTCACACCGCGGACTCTACAATTTTATTAAAATAATAAAACTAAATTAGTTAATCTTGCATTTGACAATTAAAATTTAATAAACTAAATTCAAATGAACATGTTCAATTTACCTCGATCACAATACCTATATGCATCATGCAGAATGCGTTTCCGTACGCCTCTCTCCATCCCCGATGCATATGGATCAAGCCAGAGAAGTATATGGATCCTATGTAGCACCCTCCTGAGGGCCGGTAGGGTCATACGAACAAGTGGCTCCGCAAGATCGACACACATGGCCTTGAAGGCCACCACCTGAAGACTCCCCTAGATTGCGATGTATAATGGGGCTAGTGTGGTGGATGACACTCCGAGTCAAGGATGTGATCGCCTGCAAAGTCTCTACATCAACACTCTCCTTTGTAAATTCACGATCGCAGAATATGCTCAAGAGGCTGCCTAGCTGCAGAGGTCGCTCTCGCCGCAAGTGATCCACAGCACCGCCTATCCCGTGGCCGACTTCCCACCTCAAACTCATATCAAAATAATTTGGGATTTGGTTCAATACAAACTCACAATATAATTTCCTAAGAAAATATTGGGGGACTTCACAGTTATTGCACGGTGGGTAATCAAAGACCATATACCATCTGTCATAAAAACGGTTCCTAATCTCTACATGGTGGCACCAATGGATAGGAAACCTCTTTGCATTGAGGGTGAGATTTTGATTTGTTCTAGGGTCAGTGAATAGAGAGCACAAATCGCCTTTAGTAATCTTTAAATCTTTAACTTGTTTATATGATAATTTATCTGCATAATATGCCCTCGATGTTTGCCTCCTATTTTGCCATCCAGATATTTGTTGGGTAATTGCATCCACATTTTTTAACAAATCCTTCAATGAATCTGCTAGATGTATCCTTTCTATGGTTGAAGAATTTTGATCACTCAACCTACTAATAAGATCCTCAACTTCTTTTTTATTGTTTTCAATTTCACTCCTCAAATTTTCTTGAGTGCCAGGAGGGTATTGAGAGAATGGTGGGGCAGGTTGAGGTTGATTTTGTTGAGGTTGATTTGGTTGAGGATTTCCTACAAATTAAAAAAAATCATTCATTTCTAAACTAAAACAAACAAAATCAATTTAAAACAAAAAAAATCATTACAAATACCAAACAAAACTTACCTCTTGCATCTCTTCGTCGTCGGGGTGCCATATTTGTGAAGAAAATTGAACTCAAGTTGATCAAATGTGAAGAAGTCGCCTCCTCAACAACGCGAGCGCGTAGTGTAGGGTTTTTGGTCGCGGGCAGAAATGAAAACCAGTAAAAAACAAATGAAGAATGTTCACTTTTTTTTTTGCTTTTAAAAAGACAAAACGTGTTCACGTTATAACGCGAACACGTTTTGGCTCATTTTTCACTTTTGTGGCCACAAAAGTGCGACCATCTTGGTGCACTTACCCATTAATGAATAAAATTCCTTTGCAGGACTCTCAATAATGTGTATGTTCTCTAGTGAGTAGAGGAGAGATCATACTCATTACTTAGAGTCACCCAAGATTTAAGAGATCCATCACATATAATATCTTTGAAAGAGATAATACCTTTCTTTTCCCAATCTTTGGCTAGGAAGCCTAGTAGTAAAGCTAGAAATTTATTTTTATGCATTAAGTTCCACCCTGTCACGTCTCGGACTTTGATTCTATTTTGACCATGACTTTGTGGGATTTATTATATGAATGATGGTGCGTGTTAGAGTAATATGATATAATACAATGCTTTGGTGTATGGAAATGTAAAAAATATTTGCTTTTGGAATCATGAACGCATTTTATTTTAAAATATACAAGATAGAACAAAATAGAAGTATTGATTTAATTATTGCTTTGATTTATATTTCTATATCGGTTACTAATACAATTTCGTTGTTGCACGCCTGAGTGCATTTGAGTTGTAGGTGGTCGAAGACCAAGAGTGTGATTGAGGAAAAGAAGGCTAGCTTCTTGATAGGGTAAAAGAGGAGGAACTCTCGATACACACACACAGAACCTAAAAATCATATAGTTGCATTTAGGCAATGTCTGTTTCAATATGATTGTTTTGAATTGCTTACAAAATAGGTAATAAATGGTTTGAATAAGTAAATGATAAAAATAATAACATAAAAATAATAATAATAATAATAAATTAATTATCAATTAAAAGTTTTGAAAGAATTATGATTTATTTTATTTAATATATATATCCCATTTTCTATGCAATAATTGAAAATTTGTTTATTAAATTTAATCTATTTATGAAATTAAAATAAAGTGGAAATATTTTTGTTTGCATATGATAAAGTGGAAATAATTTTATTTTCATATGTTAAAACCTAAGTCCAAAATTTGGAGAAGGAAAAACGAACAGTCCCGAGAAACTTTGGGCTCTGGGAAATTCTCCTTAAAATCAACAATGCTCTCGGCAAGTGGCTACCTCTTTATTTTGCATGTGAAATTTGCCAAGAAAAATACACATCTGTCATTTTGAAATGGTCTACATGACTCTCGAAAGAAGGAATAAAGCTTTAAGGGGAGAGAAGAGAATAGGATTCAGAACATAACCAGGGCTCAGGGAGAAAGACACTGAAAGTAATTCTGGACATCTGCAACTGGAGTAATCTGCCAGGTTTTTTCCATTCTTTGCTTCTAAACCAGTTTGAATTTCAGTAGGAAATTGGAGAAATTGTATGCATCATTTTATGAAAATGATTACAAATATCTGAGAAATGTCTTCCAGTTTTATTTTTAAATCTGGGTAAAAACCTTCTACTCATTTGTTGCATTGTTGAGAAAATACCCAATTTCTTTCTTCCAGAACAGGGTTATAATCTATTGCAAATCTGTGTTTCATAAAACTGCCCTCATTTGCTATTCTTTTGTACCAAAAAATTTGTGAGAGAAAAGCTATGAAATCATATATATATATATATATATATATATATATACACAAGAATTTGCATTCCTGTGCATATATACATATATATACACATAATTTCGCAAGAAAACCTTTACCAAACATTAAATTCGAAATTCCTTTGAAGTGAATTTAATTGCAGTTGAATGCTGGGCGAATTTTTTTTTTTTTAAGAATTTGTTTTACTGTAGGGGGATGGATTTTAATCCCCAGCCCTTCCCAAAGGAAGGGCACGGCTCTGTGGGGAGGCTCGTGCCCTCCACAGGCTACGGCCTGTGGAGGGGGTGCGACCTCCTCATAGCCCGCGCCCTCCCCATGGGAGAGGAAAGGCCTCCCAGCACTTTTAGGGTGCTTATCACCTACTTAGAACCCTATATAATGCTCTTTTCTGTGTGCACGGCCAGAAAACATGAGAACAGTTATGAAAATTTGTATTTCTTTTTATTTAAAACATATATATATATATACACTTAGTTGTATCTATATATATATATATACATATATATATATACATAAATGTGAATTTATACAGGAAAACCATCTTCAGAATGTGATATAATTTCTATCAAATATATATAAACATCTCAATATTTTGAAGCTAGAAATGTGAAAATGTACCTCTAAGAACCATGTAAATTGGTGATCTTCTTTGGTCAAATTGTCTTATGCTTACATACAGATGTAAATTTCTGAATATTGGTATACAATATAAAAACTCAAATGCAAGTTTCCAAACCTCTGTTTTTGTGAAAGAATTATCCTATTTCTGTATATTATTGTTAACCAGAAACCTGTAGCAAATTGGGAATTCCACTTTCAAATCAGCTTGAATTTTGAAAATATAGAAATATATACATAAATCTGAGAACACTGTTTTATACAAAAAATTATTTCCTCTACTTGTGTTCATACACTGAAAGTATCATGATGTACATGCATTTTTTACATTTGAAAAACCAAACTTGACAAGAACCTTCAAGAGAGTAGCTTGGAATGAAAACAGATTCCTTTACCAAATCAGAGAAAATTTACTGAGAAAAGAGCAGATGTTATTTAATATTGAAACTTACAACCTTTTCTTTTGTTCAACATGATAAAATGGATTTCAAAAGATGTTTTGAAAACTCTCATATGAAACCTAAGTATGCATGGAAATCAGTTTGAAAAGCAATCTTTGTATGAATGTGGATAAATGAAGAAAATTCTTTTAGAATCAATAGAATGCATGAAGCATGTATGGAAAATGCACAACTTTCTGTTCTTGCACTTTATTATACTGTATTTTGGTAACTTCCAGGACAGGATGCCGAAGGTGGATCCACAGAGACGGTAGTTTTACCTTTTCTGAAACTACCACTTGTTTATTTTATTTATGCTTGGCCAAGCACTTGTACCATTGAAATAGATGGATTTGTTTTAAAAGCCTAGAAATATATGTATTTGAGTCTCTGCCACCTCCTGTTGCAAGAAATATGTTTTCTCATATTAGAAATGCATATAGGCACCAGGCATGCATCGAGAGTTCCCTCCTATTTTACTGTGTCAGGTTGCTAGGCTCCTCTATGCAGGGCCAGGGATTCCTTCGAGTTAGGAAGGAACCCAGGGAAGTCATGTACTTCGTGGTTGGGTGGAAAAGGCGTCTGAATCACACTCTTGGCCCCAGCTTGCAAGAAGACCGATGGTGTCACGGTGGTTGGAGGATCAAAGTTTTATTTGCTATTGATGTACTTGTGTATCATTTGGGAATGGCTTGTAAATCCCCATTGTATATGTATATGCATTTGACATTCATTGTTGAAACTTTGAAATAGAAGTATTGCATGAAAGAATCTGATGTAACATTGATGTGTAGAATTAAAGTTTTATGAAGTAACATTGAAAAAGATGTTTGTATTGGAATTATTGATCACTTCCGAGCATGGATGAATATGTATATATGAAAATTCATTGATGTACTTTTGCCATGTGCATAATCTTGACAAATTACAATGTTATTATTTATATACATAAAATGCAATTTATTCTCTTTTAGATTGAGCTCACTTCAGAAGCTTTTATGAATGGTATTATTTACTTGAAATCCTTTGAAATGGATTGAACAATTTAAAATTATTTTGCTTATTATCTCCCGAGTGTTACATCTTGGTATCAGAGCGGCTAGGTTCAACTCTAGGACCTATGCCTAACTACGTATGACGTTGTGCTTTAATCAGGGTGACCTTAAATGGAGAATAGAGTGTATCAGCGAATTGGAGGATCTCATGGAGGTCCCAATGATAAACTAGACCAAACTTTGGCCTTGCTGCAAAGTCAGGGGGCTAGAATTGAAGAACTAGAACAGGAGAGGTGAATTGGCTGTCAAGGATTAAACGCAAATGAAACCGATGGAGAAACAAATGTTGAACCACCCAGAAATGAAGGAAATCTAAATAGGGTGGTAGAGGAGTTGGGAAAAGACCTAAAGAAGGTCTCTCCTTCAAAGTTTGATGGGAAAACCCTTGGAGATGGGGCAGAAGCCTGGGTTATAGAAATGGAGAGGTATTTTTCCCTACAAAATTTATCAGATGAAACAAAGGTTGAATGGGTTTCTTATTAACTCACCCGTGAGGCTGCTACTTGGTGGGAAAATGAAAGGGCGGATAAGCATTTTATGCATGGGAAGGTAACTTGGGATAAGTTTCTACAATTATTTAGGAAGAGGTGGTTACCACAATCTTACTTTGATAAGAAAATGACAGAATTCCAGGTACTCATATAGGGTGGCATGATAGTGACTTAGTATTGGGAGAAATTCTCTCACTTGCTCAAGTACACACCCCAATACCAGCATGATGAGAGGTTTCGAGTTCAAAAATTTATTTTGGGGCTTAGACCTCAAATTGGAAATTAAATAGATCTGCATAATCCAGCCACCATGGATGAAGTTTTTGATTTGGCAATTCAACAGGAGCACAAGTTGCAGCAAGCTGCTAACTATAAGAAGAGCAGTGAAGCCAAGTATGGCAATAAGAAGTTCCAAGGAAATCGTCAAGGGAATAACAATCAGGGTGGTCAGAGCAAATAGGAAAATCAATGGAATGAAAATTGGCAAATCAAAAATCTGAAGAGGGATGGTAGTCCTCAGGACCGCAATAATGGAAACAGGAACAATAATAACAAGAGGGGCAATTTCAATAATAGGAACAATAATAACAGGAGAGATTTTTCTGACAAGCCCAAAGCACCTCGTGGGGGCTGTTATACTTGTGGTGGCGAGCATTACGCCATTGTGTGCCCTCAGAGGAATAACAAACAAAATAACAAGAATCAGCATCATATTCATGTGGCCGTTGACAATCGCCAAGCAGATTATCAAGCCACTCCCATCCAACTATTGGGTAAATTGTTTGGATGCCCTGTTTCTGTTTTTATTGATACTGGTGCTACTGATAGTTTTGTAGGTCCTCATGTTTTGACTAAGTTATCAATTAGACCGAGTTTTATGGAAAATTCTTGGAAAGTTCAGTATGGAAACCAGGAAGAGAGGAAGGTAGAGAAATGCATGTATTTCAGTAAACTTGAACTCCCTAACCTTCAAACACAAGTGAATTTGTATGTTGCACCGTTGGGGTCTTACAATGTGATATTAGGGATAAATTGGCTCTCTGAACATAAGGCTCTTGTGGATTGCGAAGAGAATTCAATAAAGTGTCTTGATGACCGAGGAAACCATGTGGAGCTTTGTGGCATTAAAAAGCCTTTAGAGCTTAGGCAAGTCTCTTCCATGCAATTGAAAAAGGCAAGTCGGAAGGGGTGCACTATCTTTGCAATAAAGGTCAAGGATTTTGACGAGAAAGAAACCTCAATTAATGATCATCCCATTCTGAAAGAATTTGAGGATGTTTTTCCTATAGAGCTAACTGAGCTACCGCCTAGGCGTGTGTTTGATTTTTCTATTGATTTGACTCTAGGAGCAGAACCTTAGTCTAAAGCTCCTTACAGGATGAACACAATAGAATTATTTGAGCTTAAGGCCCAACTGGAAGAATTGTTGAAGCAGGGTTTTATTAGGCCAAGCATGTCGCCTTGGGGAGCTCTAGTTATTTTTGTGAAAAAGAAGGATGGGACCTTGAGGTTATGCATTGACTATAGGATGCTTAACAAGGTCACTATCAAGAATAAATACATGTTCCCATGCATTGATGACTTGTTTGATCAGCTAAAAGATGCCAAGGTATTCTCAAAAATTGATTTAAGATCAGGATACCATCAGTTGAGATTGAAGGAAGAAGACATTCACAAAATTGCCTTCAGAACAAGGTATGGGCACTACAAGTTTACGGTGCTACCATTTGGGCTAAGTAATGCTCCTATAGCTTTCATGAACCTGATGAATAGTGTCTTCCAAGATTGCTTAGATAAATTTGTCCTAATCTTTCTTGACGATATCTTGATCTATTCTAAGTCAGAGGAAGAACATGAGAAGCATTTGAGAATTTTGTTGCAACGACTGAGGGAACATAAGTTGTATGGAAAGATGTCTAAATGTACTTTCTTCCAATCTAAGGTGCATTATTTGGGACACATGATTTCAGCAGAAGGGGTAAAGGTGGACCCAGAAAAGATTAAGGCAATTATGGATTGGCCAGCACTGTAGAATGTCTCTGAAGTTCAAAGCTTCATGGGTCTTGCAGGATATTATAGGAGATTTGTTCAGGGGTTCTCAAAAATTGCAGCACCCATCACTGCACTGCAGAAGAAAGAAAAGAAGTTTGAATGGAGTGATAAGTGTGAGAGAGCTTTTCAGCTACTTAAGGAGAAACTCACTATTGCACCCATCTTGGTTGTACCTGATCTGAATGGCCATTTTATAGTTATTACTGATGCATCAGGGGAAGGGGTAGGAGCAGTTCTTATGCAAGAAGGGCAAGTGGTAGCATATGAATCGAGGAAGTTAAAGCAACATGAATTAAACTATGTACCACATGACTTAGAATTGGCAGCCATAGTCCATGCTTTACAGATGTGGAGACATTATCTCTTGGGAAAGCCTTTTGAACTAAAGACAGACCATGCAGGATTAAGATATATCTTCACTCAACCTAATCTTAATGCTTGACAAAAGCGATGGCTAGAATTCTTGAGTGAATATGACTTTGGAATTGAATATATTAAGGGTAAGGAAAACAAGGTGGCTAATGCCTTGAGTAGAAGGAGGCACCTTGCAGCCATGGTTACCATAAAATTAGATTTCAGGTAGCAGGTAGTACAATCCTCACTTGGGGATGAACATTATGAAAAGGTGAAACAAGCCCTAGGGGTGAATTCCTCATATCGTCAATATGAGGGTTATATATTTGAATCGGATGGGCTCTTGAGATTTCGGGGGCAGATGTACATTCCTAGTTCTGCAAACTTGAGAGAGTTGGTGCTAGAGGAGTTCCACAATGCACCATACTCAGGACATCCCGGTATTACAAAGATGATGGAAGGACTTAGGCCATTGTACTTCTGGCCAGAACTTAAAAGGGATATTACGTCTTATGTAGCCCAATGCTTGGAATGCCAGCAAGTCAAGGCTGAGCATGTGCATCTGTCAGGATTCTTATATCCTCATAGGGTGCCAGAGTATAAATGGCAGGTTATCACTATGGATTTTATTTAGGGGTTGCCAATGTCTAGGAACCGACATGATACCATCTTGGTTGTGGTGGATAAGTTGACGAAGGTTTCTCATTTCATTCCTGGAAACCTCAAGGATGGTTCAATGGTTTTAGCAAGAAAATTTGTTCAGGAAATATTTCGATTGCATGGAGTGCCAGAAATGATAATCTCATATCGAGACACTCGGATGACTTCCAGGTTTTGGATCACATTGAACTCTTCCCTAGGAACTAAATTGAATTTCAGTTCCGCATATCATTCACAAACCGATGGTAAGACAGAGAGGGTGAATTAGGTAGTAGAAGATCTTCTCCGCATGTACTGTATGGAGTAGCAACATAAGTGGGAGGAGTATTTTCCTTTGGTGGAGTTCGCTTACAACAACTCCTACCATGATTCTTTGGTTATGGCACCTTTTGAAGCTCTTTATGGACATAAATGTCGGACACCCATTAGTTGGGACAGAGTAGAAGACAGGGTTGTGATTGGCCCTGAGATGCTCAGAGAAATGGAAGACCAAATGAAAATCATTAAGGAAAAATTGAAATAAGCTGCAGATAGACAAAAAATTCTAGCAGACAAGAACTAAAGCTTCAGGCAGTTCTCTGCAGGAGATAAGGTCTTTTTGAGGGTTCGGCCGCATAAGAGTTCAATCTCTTTCGGCAAGAACTCTAAGTTGGCCCCTAGATTTGTTGGCCCTTTTGATGTTTTGGAGGTGGTGAATCCAGTTGCTTACAGGCTTGCTCTACCACCAGCTCTATCCCGGATACATAATGTATTTCATGTCTTAGTACTTAAGCCTTACCGTCCAGATATTGCTCATATCCTTGATTAGCGTGCATTGCAGGTCCAGGACCCAGGGGTGATACAGGTGGAGCCCGTCAGGATACTGGAAGAGCGCAATGTTAAGTTGCGGAATAGGGACATTATGCAATACAGGGTCCAGTGGGACCAATATTTGGTGGATAATGCCACCTGGGAGAATGCTGAGGATATAGATAGAGTCTTTCCTCATTTGAGATCTTAGCATACTCTTATTTTCATTTATGAAGAGACTTACGATATATTAGTATCTCAATGTTGTTATGTACCTTACTTTTAGACATCAAGATGATGTCTCTTCCAAGTGGGGAAGGATGTCACGTCTCAGACTTTGATGCTATTTTGACCATGACTTTGTGGGATTTATTATATGAATGATGGTGCGTGTTAGAGTAATATGATATAATACAATGCTTTGGTGTATGGAAATGTGTATATATATATATATATATATTCTTTTGGAATCATGAAACGCATTTTATTTTTTAAATATACAAGATAGAACAAAATAGAAGTATTGATTTAATATATTTCTATATCGGTTACTAATATAATTTTGTTGTTGCATGCCTAAGTGCATTTGAGTTGCAGGTGGTCGAAGACCAAGAGTGTGATTGAGGAAAAGAAGGCTAGCTTCCCGATAGGGTAAAAGAGGAGGAACTTTCGATCACACACACAGCACCTAAAAATCATATAGTTGCATTTAGGCAATGTCTGTTTCAATATGATTGTTTTGAA
>VDFB02380349.1:0-17734 GCA_007258455.2 Sequoia sempervirens | reverse complement strand
AACGCCAGGAGCAGCGCCACCTGGTTGCACCACCAAGGATCAGCCCGCCTGCCGCCCGCCTGGCGGCGAGATTTTTTTTTTCAAATTTTTGCCCCCTGGTCATATGGCGGACCAGGGGCTAGCCCAAAAGGTGCTTGTTTTTTGCACCCATTTAGCCTGTGAAAACCCTGATTTGCCTCCATATAGCTTTTTTTTTCATTTGATCATAACTTTTGATCCCAGAGGTGGATTTTTTGAAACGAGATATCGCCAGAAAGCTGGCGAGACCAATTTTCTGATGGTGCAGTCTGTTTCCCAAAATTTTTCTGTTTGATGGGATATTTTTTTAGTTGAAGTCAGATGTTCATATTTCACTTCGGAGGGTATATCTTTTGACTCGATGCTCTGTTTTTCGTCATTCTTGCGGCGTTGGAAACCTGATTCTGTCCTCTACACAGATCTAACATCAATTTATATTTTTTTTTTAATGCATGTTTGTATGCTCTCCTTTTACAATCGTCGGGTTATTGTAATAAACGAACTGAGATAAAGTTCCATTCAGGGGGGTTTCTTGCATAATAAATCTGATTAGAGTGTAGTTTTCACTTTGATCACCATATTTTATTTTGTTTTGATGGCAACTCGCATGGGTTATCTGGTCTCCTAGTTTCTTTTGGCCACATTTTTTGCTATAACTTGACACATGTCGGATTCATTGGTTCACACTTCAGTTGGGAGATTACGTTTCTTGATCCTCATTGGTTCAGATTCTTCTCAGTTTGAGGGCCATGTTTTTGTGGTTATTGTTCTAGAGTCTATTTTGGTACTCCTTCCCATGGAAGAGTTTCAGTCTCAGTTTGGCATCAACATCGAGATACACGGTTTCCAGATTCTGTCATCATTACATCTACTGTTGCTTCACATATTCCGTGGTTGTTCCAGCTAGATTTTTGAGTGTTCCGTACATCAGCTCACTTATCACATTATTTGATTCGCCTTTGTTTCGCTTGTAGATAGAAGTATCTTTCCGTTTGTCGATTATGTCTCAAATAGTTACCCGCTGTGATCTTCCAAGGTTTCTTTTTGCAAAGAAATATCGTATTGTAGGGGGTTTTGTCCCATCGGGTTTTCCTTCTCTACCTTATATATTGCATTTGTACTGGTACCGAACAGCCTTTTGTTGCTGGACCCATTCATGCTTTCTGTACCATCTAGTTTTAGGTATATTATTGCTTCTCACCAAGTTGCACTTATGGGGTGTTGGTGTAATTACATTTAATTACACTTTGCACAAGTTTACTTAGGCTTTATTTAATTCCTAAGTTTTAGGGCTTTATCTTTATCTTATCGAGCTATCTTGTTGCTCAAGATAAGATTAGGTTTGCATCTTTTCTTTTATAAATCAAATCATATCTTGTAATTAATTGAATTCTCGAATATAATATTTGCACATCTTTTTGCAATGGCTTTTGCTTTTTTGATTTTCTCTGTGGAAGGTCTTTTCGGTTTGCAGATCTGACTCCTGGGTTTCAACAACTATCCTTGGCATTGTATTCATTACTCCACTACTAGGTTTTCATGTTACATCTTAATCTCTACACCAGGGCTTTTAAATAGATCTCACTTTGTTTTAACTTTCAAAACCTTGTTTCAGCAATCCACCTTCAATCTCTTTTAAGAATGGTGTTTTAAGCTAGACTGCATAGTATGCATATAAATCAAGTCCTTCATACCTGCCATTGTTCCAAACCACCACTCACTGCCTTGCTTAAAATTTTGGCTCCATAAGCACAATAACATGTTTTAAAATCATGGTTGCCAGTGATTGACCATTAAGGTCACCATTTTCATCATGAAGATACAATGAAATTTTTGTCTTCAAACTCAAGGCATTATGCAAGATAACATTGTGGAATTGTTTGTTGTGTGTATGATTTGATTTTCTGCACATTTACTACTTGCTAACATCCTTGTTGATCAGGTATTGCACCTCGCCTACAATGTCAAAATGTTTCACCCACTCATCACTTGAAGATCCCTTTAATGAGCATCCTCTATAAAATTAAACTATGCCCTATATATTTCCTACTAATGCAAGGACCTATGTTTCATGGTACGTAGTTCTAAGATCCTCAACCTTATTGCCAGCAATTACCATGTACCACAAGGTATTATTCACTATTCTCCATCTTGAGTCTCAAAACACTTCTCAAACATGCAATCCACTACCTCCATTATACATTAATGGCTAAGAAGAAACATTGAACCTATGATTACCATTGTTACTTCATTTGGAAATTCATTCCCTGATTGCATTTTCCTTGTCTAACACTACCAAAAGCATTTTAAAAACCCTTAAGGTCAACAAGGGGGTAAGGAATCTCATTGTTAAAATCTCCACTTTACTATGCAAGGTTTGAACTTTATTATCTTGTCACTGCCCAGCCTCTTTTTGATTGTTACATCTCAAGTCACTGTCATTCTTTTTACCGTAGATTGCATTTACAAATGTCACTAAGCTACATAGTGTGCTTTTTATTGGCTACAATCTTTAGATTGCAATATTTTGTTATTACCTACAATGTCTCAATCTTTCTGGTATTGCAACCTCACTAATCCGCTATAGTTATTGTTTATGTTTCTACGGAGGCCTAGGGTTTGTACCCTAATCATGCTCTTACCAATGCTTCTGTTGTTTTTTATTAGGGCTCTCTCAATTTTGAGGGCCCTAGGGATAAGCTCGTCATAAGAAGTGACACATTGCATCTTTAACTAAAAGGATAAATCCGTATTGACATTAGCAATGATGATTCCGACTTGTTGCTCCTTAGGAATGGGTCACTTGCTCTTACTAGCTCGCTACCTCCATTGTTGTAGGAATTTTGTGATCAAGTTCAATATTCTAATTTTAGGAGTCTTAACGATTGGAAATCATAGTAAAATCAAAATTTAATAAGTTTTGGAATTAGCATTGTAAAGTGTTTTTTGGGGTCATTAACTTCAGACTATCTTCTCTTTTGCAGGGGTGGTTGCATGCCAATTTTTTTTGGTGTAAAATATCAGAATTATTAGATTATGTTACCTATCTATGAATATAAATTATTGGAGTGTGAATTTGATATTTTTTGAAGATCTAAATAGTCAAGCTTGGTAAAGAAAAATCATGTCGATAATATTAGTCCAAACAAAATGAAGAGACACTTGATAGATTGTGGGCTAGATTGAAAAGAAAAGGTGATGGGAAATGTTATTTTCCTTGCAATAATTGCAAGGGCTTAAAGATGAGATGAATTTTAATCACAACAGTTGAGAAACATTGTAGGAAGCATGGTCATGTTGAAGTAAAAGGATTATCGCCTCATTTGTAAGTTGTCTATTATATGTTTATATGATTGAATTTGTAAATGTTTATATCATTTTAACATTTATATATATATATAATCACTCTGATCATGATCATGGTTTATTCGTGTCCATCATTATTATAAAGGTGAAAATTCTAGGGCGTATGATATGGATTATCACACCAGAGAATGTGGTTTGTGTTTATCTATTATGGAGTTGTGAATATCGAAAATGAAGTTAATGATCCTAAGGAAGAAGATGATTGCGTGCCAAAAACCATAGTTGAAGATGATGGTACAAATATATTGATGCATGACACATTTAACGGCTTAGCTGATCATGATGATCAAGATGACTTGATGATGTTCATGATTTACCTGTACTTGAGAAGGCATACGAGCCCCTTTATGAAGGCTCCCAAACAACTCTTCTCTCTGCTGTATTGTTGCTGGTGAACTTGAAGGCTATGAATGGTTCATCCAACATAGCAATCTCATAGATGTTAAGGTATGTCATTTATGTCATCTTTTTTCATCTATTTTAATTGTTGTTAGTTCATCACTAGTAAATAAAGGATGAAATATGTACCATTAATATTCTTTATATTAACAAATTATTTTGTTGTAGAATGGTTGGTGAATTTTAATACTCATCAAATATTTTACCTTGCTCATACCGAGATTTATGTGTCAATATGAAAGATATCGAATGGAGTATCACAGATGCATGTCCCAATGATCATATTATATATCATAAACAACAGAATTTGCAACAAAAATGCTCTCAATGTCATATCAAGAGATATCAAAATGTATCAACTAACAAAAAAGGTGTCTCACAAGGTTCTTCATTATATTCCCATTATTTCACGTATGCAACGATTATTTAGGTGCGAAAGCTTAGCGCAATTGATGGATTACCATGCATGGAATAGAAGTGGAGATGACATTCTTTGAATGCCTAGAGATGGTTCTACATTTAGGGACATGGAGGAAAATACACACTTTAAAGAAGTTATTAACCTTGTAATTTCATCCTTTCTATCTTATATGGTGTCAATCCATTTGAGAGTTGAGATCTATTTACTCAAGTGAGTGTACAAGTTTTTGTTATCAATACAATATTCATCCATGACATGTCATTGTAAAGAGGGAGCACATAATGTTGTCAATGATTGTTCAAAGTATTTGTTTACATCAATTTTTCTTTAACGTAGTAACATCTTATTTTTCCTATTTGTTGCATAATGACTTAAATTTTTTTCATTCAATAGTCATGTACATTAATTTATATATATTGCAGTAAAATGGTTATAATAATTATGTAATGTTTATGTTCATTCAACTGGGTAAGTACCAAGTTAAAGATATGAATGTATATATTGAGCCTCTTATCGACGAGTTACTAAAGTTATGGAATGGCGTCACTATGTATAACATCTCTAGACCAATAGGACAAAGACAATTTCAATTCCATGCAATGCTTGTATGGAGAATTCATGATGCCCCAAGGCTAACACATTTTTGTGGTATGTTATAATGTTCGACTGCACTTTAACAATATTTAATTTGATGAGGTAGATATCATGCATTTTTTTAAAATAATCTATTCATTATATATAATTAAAAAAATTGACATATTTAATCCAATTATATATGATCTTATAGGTCTTCAAACAAAGGGAAAATATGCATGTCCAATTTGTGGTCCAAAGATGAAATCTCGTCGTTCAACAAGTTTAGGAAAGCAGGTGTTTGATGAGTATAGGTACTTCCTCCATAGAAATCATAAGTATCGAACTACTGATAAACATATTTTCAATGGGAAAGAAGAGACTACATGAAAACCACGAAGAATGACACCTCGCCTATGAAAGTTGAAATATAATAGAATTAATCGTCAAGGTTATACATCGGATCAAATTGTTTATCTATCATATATGATATGTTTGGAATTTATATTTTTATATTGTGTTGTGTTTACTCATGCTATAATTGACAATGATTGTCATTGTTAATTTGTTAAACTTATATGCTTCATGAAGGTCGTCAAGGCATTAATGGTCGACTTCCATAGGGACTGAAAAGTTATCCCAGACAATTTAATAGGTTGCCCTACTATGAGTAGCTACAAATTGTGCATTTGTTTGATACAATGCATATCGGAAAGAATATAACAGAAACATTATGGAAAATATTGGATGGAAGACATGACAAAGAAAAAATTGTTAAAATTTGTAGTGACATTCAGGAAGTCAATCATGCAATGAAAAATTTCATTCAATTAAATAGCGATGGAGACTAAATTAATATATGTGCCCTTCCTTGGTTATTAACAAAGCAGCAAAGCAATGCTATAAAAGAAGTCATACGGAAAATTTGATTTCCCACAAGATTTGTTGCGAACATAAACAATATAATAACAATGAAAGGTGAATTTGGGTCAAGGATGAAAACACATGATTGGCATACTTTCATTAAGGTAATTATTCTGGTATATTATATACACTTGTATAATGCATGTACTTTTCAGTGTATTTTGTTTACTACTTTTGGAAAAATAATGAAAAGATCATTTTATAATTGTTACAGTACATTCTACCTCTATCTCTCCCAGAAAACTTTAACAACAATGTCAAACAAATTATATATGATCTTGGAAAATACATGAGCTAATTAGCGAGATTTGTTCAATTCGTTGTATACATCTTATAATTACCACTTGTTTTACTTTTTATGTAATATACTATATATTTTTGTTAAATCTCATTAATATATTTGCGCCTTGAATCACTTGTAGATGGTTGTCATCTAAAGAAATCTATAAAGAAGATATAAATTATTGGAAAAGAAAAATTCCTCATCTAATGTGTGAAATGCAAAAATTTCTACCTTCAACATTTTTCAATGCACAAGAACACTACCTCATACACCAAGTTGAGGAGATTGAATTGTGTGGACCTGTACACACAAGGTCAATGTGGATGGTTGAGAGGCACTTGAAATTTTTGAAGGCTTTGGTTAGACAAAGAGAACATCCTGAGGATTCTATGGTGGAGGGATATATGGTATACCAGACCACGGTGTACATTAGTGAATATATTCCTAAGTTTGCAGCAAAGATCCATGTAGATCACATTTGGGATCTCAACTCCATTAACAAATTCGAAGGGGAGTACCTGATGGAGAAAGATAGATTGGGGAAAGTGAGAGTCTTGGAGATTAATTGTAATACATTTTACATATGGTTTTTATGTATATTGTACTTATTTAATTTTTAATCTTCAATATACATCAATTATAAATTAAGGTTGTATACTGTGGTATTTAACTAATTATACATCGTTTGTTAATTTCTTTTTTTTTTATACAGTTGGTCGAGAGTGGGATGCACTACATTTGTACGTCACCAACACTCTTGATTGGATGACGGTATGGATTGAACGATGTCAACAATCTGGTCGAGCATTAACATGGGAAGGTGTGGCTTCATTGGTTAAAGAAGCTCATCGTAATGGAGATTCCAATGTTACACAAAGGGAAATTGATTTAGCATATGGTTTCAGAGATAAACAGGTATTTATAAATATATTAATCACCCATATTATTTAATTATTTTCAAGTATATTGATGTATATATATGTTGAGATTGTTTTCTTTGCATACATTTGGCCAAGAATAAATATTATTTTGAACTAACGATATTGCAATAATTTTTACATGTTTGACATATTGTAAGTGAACACCACAAGGCTATGTGGCAATGGTCATAAATTTTGAAATCAAAATGTTGATGACATGAAGAAACTTGCATTTTGGTGGTATAACTGCCTCAGTGACTAATGTTTCATCTAGAATACATACATCCAAAAGTCTCGAAATCGATACTATGGGATTTTGGATGATATACTTGAGCGGACTTTAAGTCTTTCGACACTTTATTTTTGGTCCCATGGTATAGGCTACGATTGGAATGAAATGATCTCAGAGAGAACTGTTATCGAACATGATAATGGATTTACCTAAGTGGTTAATACAAGGTTGACTAGCTTGAAATGGGAAATGAGCCTCATGTTCTTCCAAGACAATGTGAGCAGGTATTTTACTCAGAGGTTCCAGGTAAACCGGGTTGGTCATTCGTTGTTAGACATGATCCAAGAGGAAGGATGGTAAAGTATATTGTGGTGGAAGAAGAAGATACCAAAGAACTAGAAGATGATGTAGATGATGATCAGGATCAACAGTTAGTTGATGATGTCCCTAACGAAGATGACGAAGAGGAGGAACTAGATCATGATGATGTAGGAGTTAATGTTCATGAAGATGATATCCATGTGGATGATGACATTATCAAAACCGATATCGATGACGTATGATGATGATATGACCAATCCTTACAAATCTAATCTGACCGAATGATACAAAAAAAAGAGTTGGATGAAGAAGATCAATGACATTGAAATGTATGTTATCCCAATATATTCAGTTTGATATTAATTTCTTGATAGACGGTATTGACTATGTGGTTACATAATTAATTCATGATGTTTTTAATTTTTATGCCATTACATAATTAATTTAATGATGTACTTTTTAATGTTTGAAAGGTCAAAAAATTAAAACATTTCAATAGTGATGTTAACAACCTTGAAATTAGTGTTTTATGTTTCATGTGATCATAAAAGATTAAAAAGTTAGTTGTAGAGGTGGTTGTTTAGTGGTTGACATGTATGTTGGTTCTTTTTACAATGTAACCAGTTTTGTCTTCTAATCTACGTATGGAATTGCCACCTAATCAAGGTGCTTGAAGGACTGACCAACCGGACGAGGACTTTAAAATCTCCCACACTTCGTGCTCAGAAGACCCATGGGTGATCTCAATGCTACAACCTCTGCACCATTATTATAAACAACATTAACAATAGCAAATGATCTCACTTAATAGCTCAACACGATAAGATAATATCAACTAGAATTGATTGTTCATAGACAATATCAACTATTTGGAGCGTGAGATAACTAAACACAATCCATTGTATAAGATAGTCAATGATTTGCAATTTGTAGAAAGCTCTAGGAAAAGACAAACAAATACTGAACTACATTAATAATTACAATTTAGATCAGTTCCATATATCCATTGCAAGAGTCGTCAAATTATACATCTAGGAGGTTTATAACAGATTTAATACATCACATATAAGAGATCCCATAATATTGCATTACAATCATTAGTATGCATTCTAACCTAGACTACTTATCAAATCCTTATACAAATACATATCCACATATAATCCTATTCAAGCATTTTGATTAATTCCTTGAATTAAATCTAAAATAGAATCATACACACCACAACAGTGAGATGGATAAAACAAACCTTAGTTATTTCATTCAAAGTTCAGATATACATGTACAATGGAGAGACATGAGTCTGAATTATTTCCAACTCAAATGCTAGTACTATTATATACAACATTAAATCTCTATGAACTCAAAACCTATTGCTGCACGACTCAAACCTAAATTGCATTTCTAAAATCATTAGACTTTTACAACCATCCGCACTTCACCAGACTCAATAAAATTATCTAACTTGCTAACCCATACTTCGCCTTGAAACCTTCTTATAAAATGAAGGAGCAAACAAGACTGCTAGAGTACACTACCAATATTGGAGTAATTCAAGATATTCCAAAATTTTACAACAACCAATTAATTAAATATCTGAACACACCAACTAAACCACAAGAAAACCACACCGAGAAAGTCATCAACACAAAACTGGAACCACTGCAACCGCAACATCTGATCTGCCACCTGTTAGTAGTTCACTCCTTTTACTCCTCCTGAGTCAAATATTTAGTTACCCAATTCTAGTACTCATCATCAGTCGGCCAGTCAAAATTAATTACCTCATCCACCTTGGTATTATAAGGCGTGTATTTTACCACTACCTAATTTGCATCCCTTTCAAAAGATTCCAAAAATGGGCTGGTACTAATGATTTTGTCCATACAGCTCACCAATAAATCATAGTCTGAGTCATCACAAATTGAATTGATTTGATCATTGATGGCCTCACTTGCTTGAGCCTACCATTGTTGAAATGACCTAATTTTCCCCTGCTCATCAATTATATCAGGTAACAATGTGTTACCCCTAATTATTGAAATTCTTCACTAACTCCCTAATCTTCCTACTCAGCCCATGGTAAGGTCCTAAAACCTTGCAATGATTTTACTAACACATGAGTAGGCTTTTTAGATTTGGCCCATGATGAGTATCAAACTTGAGGCTTAGAAGGCGATAAATCCGATCACTAAATTCAGGGATCCAATATCCAATTATTATATCGCTACCTAATCCTCCTATCAATATTCTTTATTACTGCTAACAACAAAAAATATAAAGAATGTATAGATAGCAATTTGCTATCAACCTTTTCATTTAAATGCCTCAAAACAGTAGTAACAATTTCCTTTTGCTTTAAGAGAGATCCCTCATCACTTTTCTTTAATGATGCCTGCAATTCATCAATTTATTGCAAGAGCTGCTTCCTTATAGGATCGATGTATACTGCTTTTCCAACTTCCTCTAAAGAAAGGGTGAGGATAGGATTCTGACTGGGAGATCTTGGTGTGGAAACAATTGGAGAAGTAGGAGGCACTGACCCTGTTGTGGAAGGTAATGTACTAGTTCCTAGAGCACTTGATGTCTCCCCAATCTGCTTATACCTAAAAATCTCCACTTTAGTTTGCAACTCAACATTTTTCTGTTGCATCTTGTTGTACTCCTCAATCAAAAGGTTATATTTTTCCATTAAGCTCTTCCTTTCAGCTTCCTCCCTTTCAGCAGTCTTTTGGGCCAATTTGGCCACATTCACAGTCAAATTAGTGGCCTCAGTGGTTGAGGTATCTGAAGCTCTCTTTATTATCAATCCTCCCTTGAAATTTGGATTAATATCAGAAACATCTGGTTTTCTCCCTTGTAGGGCCAATGCCGAAATTGCCAAAGTTTCATATTCCTCACTGAAAGCAGAGTTTTGCAATGCTACCTTGACCCCTTCTTCAGAGTCTTGAAAGGGATTCTTAGACTTCATAATAGCATTAAAGGCTATCAGACCGTAGTCCCATTCAAAGCGTAAATTTAATACACCAAAATTGACCACCAATTTTCCTTCTTCAAGAGGATGTCTTGGAATTCTTCCATTAATTCAAATTTTACCTCCTCATCATTCTCCAGTCCGACTGGCCAGGCCTTAGTTCTCTTTGCCCATTTATCTTGACACTTCAAACTCATCCCATACCAATTGCAAGAATACAAGAGTTTTTACAAATGTATTGTCATCTAGAAACTTCTTGCATGCCTCCATTCTTGCATCTTGTACACTTTTACCTTTCATATCTAAATCAAATAAAACTAATTCAGCTGGCCTAGGAGGGGAAGGCATACCAACTTCCATGTCTTGATCAGTAACAATAATCTCATCCATCATATCCTCCTGTGGTTGATCAATTATTTGCCTCTTAGGGCTTGGCTCGGATGGTGGTGACAAGGGATTGTCTTCCGATGATGATTCTAAATCAATAATTTTGATTGCCCCAGGCACTTTAAATTTTGGACTTGGTTGTGGAGGCACTTTCATAATTTGTTTTCCTTTTCTGTCCACTTCTTCTTCATCACTACTACTATCCATTTTCCTCCTGTAAATGGGCCACCTTTCCGTAGGCTAGTATGTTGGCCTTGTTTCAATTGGTCTGGCACCTTGCTCTTGTACACCTAGACTCAATTCTAAATTTACCTTTTTTTTCCTCAATGTGCCCATAATTTCCTTGAAGTTTCCCATCAGAAAATCAAATTTCTTATGGTGGGGACTGAACTCCAACAGTGGATCATATTTCGGATCCATTGTGTGCACAACATCTAGTAGCTTACCATAAGCTATCCATTTCTCCTTGTTCAACTCTTGTCTATTCAAATCAAATTCATTTCTAATGAAGTCTTTAGGGAAATTGAACTCATGCACAAATTTTCTAGCTTTTATTCTTTGTCTGAAAAAGAGCAAAGAAACCCTTAGGATCATGCTACCACGTTGGTCCACACCTCAAATGGTAATCATCAAAGAAATTATCAAAATGCGTCTAGCCTCCTTTTGAAAATACAAAATCAGATACTACTGTATAATCTGGGAAAAATGTTCCCTTACCCCTTCCAGTGAGGTTGTCCTCATGAATACAACCTATCTGCCACATAACTTCTGCAAATCCCACTCTTGGTGGTACATTGTATGGCAGTATATGAAGGGCTCCCTAAAAACCATATACTCTCAAGACAGTGCTGATTGGGTATGGGATAATATCACCCCAGTTATAGTAAACCTTCAATTTTGGCTTCCTCTCCTTTGGCCTAAGGAAATCATGCAATTCCTCAGGGATCCTAGGTATATTCACCATTAATCTATCCCTTAATCTGGAAGCAAAATAATTATCAAATTGCACATAACTAGTGATTTCCTTATTACAAGATAAATCTGCAGCTCATATTTGTACTGGCAATCTTTCTCCATCAACTGATTGCCTTAATTTCATCCTTTCAGAGAAAAAATCAGCATTCTTAAACAAAAACATATGCATTAACATAGAATACCAAAAGAATTGAGTGTTCGTGTCATTTTTTTGCAGCTTTAACAACCCTTCATGCATCCTCTCAGCCAAGAAAGAAGTGAAGTCATAGGTCACAGAGAAGTTAGGGTGTTGTATTTGTACCCCCATGAACATGTAAGCAATGGGCATTACCGTACCAGGACTGAAACCAAAAATCTGACATAAAGAATAGAAAGTGACCAAGAAATGGTTTGCAAAACAATTTAATTTGAAAGGTTCCTGGTCACTGGGACTGATATGAAATTTTGAACCTCCTACCCTAGCTAGATGAGGTGGAAGCAACCTTTCTCTAAAAAGAGATTTCAGCTTTGCATACTACTGCTTCATTTTCTCAAGGTTGATAGGAACCAAGTCTTCACTTGGTTCACTCAAGTCAAAAATATGTTGGACCTCTTCTCTATTAATGCTCAATAGAACCTTTCCATCATTGTCCCTGATTATCCGTGTAACAGGGTCATATCTTGCAGCCACTATCATAAGTAGGTCTACATCAGGGAATACATTTGGTACCACCAGCTTCCCCATATCATACATCCATCCATTTGAAAAAGGGTGAGGCAAATTCCTTTGTCTGTACCACAATCTGAACAATTCCAAGCCAGTGAGGGGAACCCTAGCATTGGAAATGTTGGAGAAATTATACACTAACCCTTCCCCCAGGATTTTCCCTCGCATTAGGACCAATCCCTTCCTCCTATCATTTGTTGACAAGGGAAATTGATCCAGGAAATCATCATACAGGTTTTGTTTTAAATATTTAGTCTGGCCAGAATGTTGCTTGGGTGGTGCCATTTTGGACAAACTAGGGCTTCTTTACAACGTTACAATTCAAATAGCTAGGACTAACCAAAGAAAATTAAAGACAAAACACTGCAATTTCTCACAACTATAATTAAACTATAGCCCTAACACATTCATCAACAAGCTCACAACACATCCAGCTAATCCTTTCCCAAATTTAAATGCAAATGACCAGGAGGCACATAAAATAAACTCATGGCTTTATCTGCAGAACTCCCAAATTATGGCTGCAGAAACTCGCAATTCTACCTTCGGCTCTAAAACTGCTCCGCAAAATAGTTGAATGTTTTGTGATACAGACCAAGCAGAAAAATTGATTTTATTGTCGATCAAATTACGCCAGCAAGTGTCTCATCCACCATTAAATCTCAATTTCGCATTGCACGAACGACTCCAACCATATTTGATTTAGATTTAAATTCGAGTCATCGATTCTTCAACTTGATCAAATCATCGACGACCACCTTCAAAACAAGCTGACATAATTGCCAACATGGCGATAAGGGGCCCACCTTACCATAATTTATAAAGGAAGTCCACGTGGCGGTTGCTCGCGATATCGCAATCCTGAAACTTCTGATCGTGCGATGGCAGGAAACCATTGATCCTGAGCATCAATGATCTCGTTCCTTCAACACAGTCGCCAGCCAAGTCGTTAACCTTCGAGCAGATTTTCCAGCGATATTATAACATATCCGTCAATTTAGAACATGTGTGTCTCGAGAACACTTTAGTAATCCGCCCCTTAATACATTTAAAGTCGGCTAGTGTTTCCTTTAATCTTTAGGCTTCATCGAATGAGACACGTGGCGCTTGCCCATGATTTCACAATCAACCCAAGCACCATCATGGGATGGTGGGGAATAGCTCAGATCAAATGGAAGTTGGTCAGCGATAGCGCAAATTTGATCCCCTGGATAGGACACGTGGCGCCCGCCCGTGATTTCGTGATCCTTGAATTCCCAATCACAAGATGGTGGGAACCATTGATATCTGCAGGAAATAGATCAACGACAGCACTAGATCAACCCTTGCAAAATAAAACATTCATTAAAAGGAGAAGTGGGCATTACTAGGCGGACAACAAACAACAATATTAGTTTTTTTTTAAAAGATGAAACACGGGGCCAACCAAGACTTAGGAAATAAAACCCTGCAGAGGAAATAGAGTATTAAAATCAAAGTTGGGTTTTAATTTTAATCCAGTGATGTAAGCCTAAGCAATTAACCCCAGTGGTCGTGTCGTTGACGGATTAGCCAAAGCCTTTCATTAAATACTAATCGTGCAATGTGTAGGTTTTTCAGAGTTGAAGATATGGGAGAATATCTCAATCGTGCCTCGCCAACTCGTAGACCTAAGGTGTCGCCCTGTTATTTGGCGTGAGGTCAGCAAAAGGAAAATGTGTGTCCTATATGGAATGTGAGGCCCAATCTCCACTATTGAGCTCATAACCCATGGTTTTAGATCGACAATCAAGATCAAAAGCTAATGTAAATCTATGTTGTTCCCTACTAGCTCGCAGGAGAAAGATGAAGGTTGGTTAAAAGCCGCGAGGTCAATGAGATTGCGATGCATAGCTCCAGCCATTCAGTTTGCAAAGTGCATAGGACCTGCCGACATGGTAGTTGGTTTCCAAGATGGATTAATGTTATTGGTCATGAGGAAGGTGAACGATGCTTCGTTGGATGTCAAATCGAGTTAGCCCGAGATAAACTGTTTGATCTGCCAACTCTTCAGGAGATCAGCGGGTAGTATTCAAAGTTGGAAAATGGCACATGGTGGTCGTTTTATCGTACAAATAGTGAAGCATTAATGAATTATTCCTTGCTTGTGTAGTCACGTCGATCTCAATCTGTATAAAGATGTTGTTGGATCTCATGAAGGGTGATTTGCGGATTCTCTTGCAGCTCTAGTTAAACGGTGACAGTACATACACCGCCAAATTGCCATGTTTGCACATGCATTATTACTAATAATTGATGAAGGTTTCCATTACCTCACACAATAAATACAAGAGGAATTAACTGCTAATAGTGTCATTCTTGTAGTAGTTAGAGCACTTTGTGGGCTGAGTCTAATCAAGTTTGAGTGCTTGTCTGACAAGAGAAAATGAGTAAGTCAGAAAGGAGGTCTATTCGTTTGAGCTCACAAAAGCTCGGTCCTGCTATTCAGGAAGGTGCTTTGGTTGACAAGCCCGGGCTTGTTCCCACTAGATGCAATAGAAGGTTGCAATTCTAGGATGTTGTTGCTCAACTGGTAGATAGTGTCGGTAGGAAAATAAGGTATGGGCATGGCTCCTCTGGATGCCAACACTCGCCCATTGACCTTACGAGCAACACTTTTGATGATGTAACCGAGACTGACTCTGACTACTGTCGGTATTTACCTCACTTCAATCACAGTCTGCCCTCTGATGAGGAAGTGATATCTATGGTGCCATTGGCTGTTAAAACCACAAGCAGATGGACTAGAACCGTATTGGGCAAGGACAAGAGAGAAGAGGAGGTTGAGGGTGTACTGTATTGGGCAACAACTAGAAGCGGGCATGTATACTGGGGTCTGAGTGTTGGTAAGGGCAGGGTGGTGGTTAAATAAGAAGTTGTTGTGGTGCCTTCGTGGCAATTTGGTTGCCTAGTTTTTTTGTGTGGATAGCAACAAAGGGGATTTTGATGACAATTTGTGTTCCCTTTTCTGATGGTATAGTTACAACTTTAGCTTTCCCCAGTTTATATTGCACTATGTTTTGTAGATTCAGTGTGTGGGAAGTTTTGAAATGAAATTCAAATGCAATGGAGATTTTGTTCAAATGAAAATTTGTGGTGAAATTACATTTGATCCCGAAGCTTGTTGCTCCCTTGACATATAGAAGGGAATTCAAGGCTCATTTGTAGGGAGAGAACTGATGAAAGCTCTAGCTAGCTAGGTTTTGAGTTGAATATATGGGTAGAAAGATATATGTCCTTTGATGAGGAAGTGATATGTGGTGCCATTGGCTATTAAAACCCCAAGCGGATGGACTAGAACCGTATTGGGCAAGGACAAGAAAGAAGAGGAGGCTGAGGTTTCCTCTCCTCTAGCAACAACTAGAAGCGGGTGTGTATATCGGGGTCTAAGTGTTGGTAAGGGTAGGGTGGTGGGTAAATAAGAAGTTGTGTGGGATGTAAAATTTTGTGTTGATGATGTTATTGTTGGTGGTGGTGTTGGTTTTGTGTGTGTGGCACATTTTGATGTCAATTGTGTGCCTTCGTGGTAATTTGGTTGCCTGGTTTTTTTGTGTGGATAGCGACAAAGGGGATTTTGATGACAATTTGTGTTCCCTTTTCTGATGGTAGTTACAACTTTAGCTTTCCCCAGTTCATGCACTATGTTTGCAAATTCAACATGTGGGGAGTTTTGAAATGAAAGTCAAATGCAATGGAGATTTTGTTCAAATGAAAATTTGTGGTGAAATTACATTTGAGCCTGAAGCTTGTTGCTCCCTTATCATATAAAAGGGAATTCAAGGCTCATTTGTAGGGAGAGAACTGATGAAAGCTCTAGCTAGGTTTTGAGTTGAATATATGGGTAGAAAGATAGGAATAGAATAGATAGCCTATTTTGAATTTTGGATGAATATATGCAAATTATCTTAAATTGTATGCAGATATGACTTATAAGCATGAATAAATGTATAATTCTAATATATTTTCTCTCCTTATATGGATTTGAGTGAATTTTGAATGAAATGTTAATGATGTTGTCGTTCTTCTTTTGAGAATTTGTTTAATTTTGTGTCTATGTTTTTGCTTTGATTCAAGAAAATCAATTAAATGCTCAAATGGAGTCATAAGTTGACAATTATTTACAAAGGATTTGATTAGTAATATATCAAAGAATTGAGCTCCATAATGCAAGGTATTATATGAGTAGTCCATTCTATTAAATTCTTGGGTCATTTTTGCTAACGGTAAATGGGTAACTAAATATTTAACTGACCAAGAATAAAAGAATAATATGTAAATGGGTCACTCACTCACTCCCTCTATCTCTCTCCCCTTAACCCTAAACCCTTAACCCTTAAACTCTAAACCCTTAATATTAGGTGTGTATTAAAACATTATAAAAGTATAAAATTTTGGAGTTCTATTAAGAATTGAATGATAAATGACAATGAATGTAAAACGAAGGCACTTAATATTTTCAACTTAAAAGTTAGAGTTCAATTAGGATTAGTGTTCACTTAGGGTTAGGTTTAGGGTTCAATTAATGTTCAATTTGGGTTAGGATTGAGGATGAGGTTGGGGTTTAATTAAGGTTATGAATTCAATAAGAGTTCAAATAGGTCAAGGTTAAGGTTAGGGTTGGGGTTAAGGTTCAATTAGGATAAGAATTAGTGTTAGGGTTAGGATTAGAGTTCAACTATACTTCAAAGTTAGGGTTATGGTACAATCAGGACTACTGTTCAATTAGGGTTAATACTTAATTAAAGTTAGTTTTAAAGTTCAATTAGGGTTAATACTTAATTAAGGTTAGTTTTAAAGTTCAATTAGGGTTTGGGTTAGGGTTGGGATTATGAATCAAGTAGGTTTGGGTTAGGGTTTTATTAGAGTTAGGTTTAGGGTTTAGTTAGAGTTAGGGTTAGGGTTAGGGGTAGAATTCAATTATGCCTAGTGGTCAATTACAATTAGATTTAGTGTTCAATTAGGGTAAGGGTTAGAGTCCAAATAGGGTTAGGGTTTAACTAGGGTTAGGATTAGAATAGAATAATTTTTTTTGTTTATTTATGATATCTAGAATTTTAGTATAATTTTAGAAAATGAAATGATTTGGACACAGAAAAAAATAGAAAAGTTGATTTTATATAGATCTTACTTGTTAATTTATTCTAAAATTCTAATTAATAATTGTTTAATTAATATAAAATGAATATTTAATTTAACTTAATTTAATTGTATTAGATAATT
>VDFB02380348.1:0-20271 GCA_007258455.2 Sequoia sempervirens | reverse complement strand
TTTCTTTGTTTTTCACAATTCCAATGGTGTTGGGACAGTTTTTTAGAGCTCTTCACAGCCATCCATGCACTTTTTCCAAATTTCTCTCCAAGTACATTTTATTCAATTTTTGGTGTTTTCGCACTCTGGTGAATTACTTAGACATTTTAGCTCCTAGAAACTTTTTGTTTGTGCAGGATGACTTGTTTTAGGCTATTCTACATGTATTTCCAACATTTTGTCCTATTTTGATATTGTAGACATGTTTTCTAAGCACATTCTCTTTTGTAGACGCACTGAGATAAAATGTCATTTTGGTGTATACTTTTGGGGGATTTTGCACATCGTATTGTGCATTTTGTACTTGCACTATGATATAAAGTGCCATTGGGGGGTTGTGTAGGCATTTTGTTTTTCCATCACACCTTTGTTTTGGCTCTCCCTTGTCAACATTATGGGGGGTTTATGTTGTTGGTGCTAATGCTTCCTTAGTTTCGATTTGGAGTGAGCTATGTATCTAGTATTTGCTCCTATGTACTAGGCGGATGCAATAGCTGGTTACCCATGCATTTTAATGAGATGGAGCATTTACCCTATAAACACTCTTGTATTCTTCTTTTTTGGAGGTGACTTTCCATTTTCATTTGATTAGAGATCTTCAAACATTTGGCACATGTACCATCTGTATCTTCAATTGTCAAATGTTTTCCTTTTTTCCATCTAATTTGAGTAGTGTCGTTGGGGGCACTCATGCAGTTTCTTGTCTTCTTGATCCTGATCAACATTTGTTTCAGAGCAGATTCTTCATTTCAACACTATAGCAGTCGTCATTTGACAGTTGTCTATAGCTTTTTTGTGCTTCAGAGATGTTCTTCATGTTCCTATTCTTTTGGGGCATTGTTTTGGATTCTTCTCAATCCTTCACATTGTTTTGGAGGCTTGTTCAGTCCTTCATTTGTTTTTCTCTTTTGGAGAGGATTTTTCTCCCACAAGGTTTTTCTCCTATTCCATGGTTGTGAGAGATTAGATTGTTTGTACATGAGTACCTCATCAGGCCTTGTTTGTCGGGATCCATCTTGCATTCTCTTTTTAAGGTTTTAAGCTACTCTCTAAGTTCATCTTAAGGGGGTGTTAGAGTAATCATGCATTAGCTAATAATTAATTAATCTTTAATTAATTTTTAGGCTAATTTATTCTCATGCACTTAAACTAAACTTAGGAGTGCTTTTATTATTTTATTAGTTGAGCTATTATTAGGTCATTTTATCTCATTGCATGAGATGTTGACACTTGTCAGGATCTAATCCCTTTCTCATTCATGGTTTTGCTCTTATAAGCATTCAACCCTCATGGTATAATCTTAGGAGATTCTCATTTGAGATTTTGGAGTTTCATTGTTGTAGCTTTTTCTTGTTGAAGAATATTGTACATTATCATCTGCAACTCTCTTGCATGGAAGGTGTTTTTGGTCGTTGTTTGATTCTATGGCTCATGTTTTTTCACAATTCCAATAGACAAAGTGCATGGCAACTACTGATGCTTGTAAGGTGTCTATATATCTTTAAAATATTGTGTTTAGATGTAAGGATGCACCATAAAATAGTTATAGTTTGGTGCAATAGCCAAAGTACTATAACCATGGAAAATAACTTGACCTTTCACATGTGAATGAAGCACATTGATGTGCAACATCAATTTGTTTGTGACATGGTAGAATATAGGAAGCCATTGTTGGAGAAAGTTGATTTTTTGGAGAATGTTGTAGATGCTTTAACAAAGCTAGTTAGCACAAAGAAGTTTAGGTGGGTCAATAAGTCTATGGGCCTTTGAGCCCCTAGTAGATAGTTGATAGTGTTGGTAATGCTTTTCCTCTTGCAAAGTACTTAATAAAGGTGTCTCAAACTTGCATCTTAATGTTCATATACAATTTTTGGGTTATAGGGGTATTTTTTGGCCTAAAATTTTATTAAAACAAACTTGAATTTTCTAAAGTGGGTAACAATGGTGTAGAAGTCTAAGATTTTTAATATTTTAAGAAAAAGGCTCAATTGAATTCCCAAATCATAATTTATGCCCTTTAAAAGTTAGGATCCTACATCAAGAATATAAGAGCATCTATAATGCATAAGAGAGTTGTAAAAGGGAATTACACATGTTGACTAAGAATATTCACCAACCTATGACATGTCAAATGTTATAACTATCGTAAAGCATCTCTAGAGGGTTTGAATAAGACAAATTGGAGTGCCCAACGTAAGAGAATAACTATGACATGTTATGATAGATTTTTATGTTAAGCATAATGAATATGATATATTTTGCATGAAGACTTCTCTTGGGATTTGGGTGTTGGAATTTAACTAGGGGATATGAGCACCACTTTTGGGTGGTATTATCTTATAGTTTTATGATTCTCTCTTGGTGGTTTTATGAATTGGTTTCTTTATTTATGGGGTGTTTGGGATGGGGTTTGCATGGTGTATTTTTTTAGATATTGTTATATTTATGGTATTACTCTATATCTCAATGTTGGTGTTCTCTCCTATGAAGACTACTTGTGTAGATTGTATTGTGATTAATATATTTGTTTGAATTTCGAAGCCTAAGTATTTTCTATGAAGTGTTCATGATAAATCATTGTGTTATTTGGTGAATAATTTTATTTTGTTGTTTCTTTCTTGTAATTATTTTAGATTGGATTTTTTTTCATTTATTCTCTTAGATTAGTGTATGAAGTTTTCACACCTTGACTTCCTTTCAAGACTAACACTTCCTAGGCAACTAGTTATGATACCAAGGAGGTGGTTGAGGAATTTTTGGAACTTATTTGGTTATAGGCCTTTTAAATGCCCACAAAACCTACAAAGGGGCTTGGAGATAATGAAATGGGCATTCATTTTGCAAAGGCCAAGGAAGAATCATTTGTCACCCAATAAGGAACTTGAAAAAGGAGAATCCCTCTTGATGAAGTGAATGTAATTAAAAATAACAAAAGAGGGTACAAAGCCCATTCAAAGGAGGATTATATTTGGGAATAACTATAAATCTAAGGGCAAGAGTTGCATTGTTTTCATTGATAGTGGAAGTATCGATACGAACTCAAGTGAATTGTGGAGAAATTGGATTTGAAAGCATCAACTTATCACAACCCTTATGAAGTTCATTGCCTTCTAAAGAATTAGCATATGGCAGTGAAAGGGAGACACCTAATATTTAAGGTTAGCTCATATCATTATGATTTGTGGTGTGATTTCATGTCCAATGACATGTGTCATATGTTACCCGGGAGACCTTTTAATATGATAGATAATTTATGTGTGCTTGTAGAGTTAATACCTATACATTGGTGAAAGATTACAAGAGGTGTCACTTGAGTTTGTTAAGAGGGAAAGAAGAGGAGTATATAATTAAATATGGAGTGATGTTGGTTAGTGGAAAAGGGGTCTTGGGTGAGTTGGGATTTGAATAAAGGTGGATTGGCTCTCCTTGCTAAATCCTCATTAAAATCTTCAAAAGATCTTGAGCTACCAAAAGAGGTGAAGTTATTCAAGGATAAGAACTAGCAGGTATAGGGATTTTTCAAGAGGGGCTTGATCAAAGATAGTTTAAAGTCCATGTGTGGTTCAAACAATTTTAGTCCCCAAGAGAGGACGAGTATAGTCAAGTGTGGAAGAAAAAAATGTGGCTAAATATATGTGGGATGTGCATAAGCAAAGAAGAAGATTTTGGAGAAGATTAACTTGAAGTGCGAGAATTTTGTTGATCAAAGGAGGAGAGAAAAGGAGTTTCAGATAGGAGAATTAATGTTGTCTCATCTTAGGAGGAAACGGATTCCCAACATGACCTAAAACAAGATATGTTGGAAGTAGATTGAACATTGTAAGGTAGTTGAGAAAATATTAGTAAATCAATGTGAGATTGTTACCTAATGCAATGGAGATATCTCTTATTATTTGTTAAGTGGAAAAGACATCCAAGATCCATCAAGTGAATTAGCTTAGATCTACTTTTCCCTTTGGCTTAATATTGGAACACAAACCAACTAGGGTTTGATGATTGGCCAACTACCTCAAAAGAGAGCCAATCTATTAGGGTTTTGTCCTTTGTTTTTGATATTAGGGGAAAAGCAAATTTTGAAGGGATCTGCAACCCTTTACAACCAGAAAAGCCAGACTGCAAAAAAGGACAGCCTGCAGCCATCAAAAAGCCGGCTCCCAAGCCAAGAACATCATGTTTTACATTTAGAGTTAATCTTGTGGGAACAAAGCGTCATTTCTAGAGAAGGCCCAGATGCTTTTGATTTTTTATGCGTTACTGTAATCCAACCTTCTTCCACTTGTTCCTTTGTTGCAAAGTGGGCATATTTGATTTGTGATTTAATTAACCTATTTTGACATAAACCCTAGATCTAAAAATACAAATTATCACACAGACGAAGATGAAAAATTACAAAAACAAATATAGATATGGGAAATGTTGATAGAGAAGAACTTACGCATGAAATTCGAGCCTAGATTGGAGGGACATGGACAAGAGCATCCTACTTTAGTTTCAACTTGTTCAGATGTAAATCCCTAGATTGCATTTTGTTCCATGATTTTTTGTAACCTATTGTTGTCAAAGATTTTGGTTCTAGCTTGCACACATGAAAAGAGGTTCTAGCCTGCACACATGAAAAGAGTGCCCACCCCTCAGTTGGGAAGAGGAAAAGTAAACAATAAATATTTGTAATAAACAAATGACAATTGATAATGTTACCTTAGGTATGAAACCCCTATCGAAGTGATGTCACACCATAAGTTGCCACAAAGAGTTGATGATGGATGATTGAATTGTCTTGAAGACTTGCAAGAGGTTAGTCCACATAACACAATAGATTCTTGTAGCAAGCATATAAAGAATAGATCATATGTATCTTCACAATTTGCACATAATAATTGCTCATAGTGCATAATAGAATGTAGATGTTCAAATGAGAGGGAAATTTTGCTTTTATATGCATCCCATTTGATCTTTTTGGATATAGGCCGACTTGGGATCATTTTTAAATCACCAAAGGCTGACACCAAAGTGATAAATATTTAGAAAGCACCCCTTTAAGACTAGGGTACCCTCACCCTAGTCTAGGTGTTTTTAGCTCAAAATTGTAGGGATGTCAAGGATTTTAATGTGTTTTCCCAATGTGGCCCCAAGATGAACAAACTATTAATATAATTAATTGTGTGTGCAAAATAGGGTGTCAACATAGTGTGAAATTGTCAAGGGTGACAATTTACGACACTACATTTAGCCCTACTTTAGTGAGGATATGATCTTATGTTCATACTCACACTAAAGGAATGGAGAAGATAAATTTATTTATCTAAACATTGAAGAGATAGGATGACACCAAGTTGAGAGATCTGTGATAGCCCCCAAACTTAGGATCTTATCAACCCACAAAGTCAAAATAAACATAAAGCAAATATATCACACACAGGACAAGGCAAAATTCAATCATACATAAGGCATACAAGAGCAACAATGGAGTACACATAAAAGCATACATAAGGAAAACACGATGCATACAAGAAATACAGATAGTGAACATGTGGGATACACAAAGTAAACATTGGAAATACATGAAGCAAACATGCAGAATCCACAAAACAAACATGCAAAATACACAAAGAAAACACGCAAAATACACAAGGGAAACAAGGAATACATGAGGTATATATGGTATACAAATGAAGCAAACACAACATACACATGGAGAAAACATGTAGCAAACATGAAGCATAAATCATATAACAATAATGTTAGTACACACTATAAAACTAAAGATTCAAGTCAGCAGGGTAAGAAGACCTCAATATGCAAGGTTGTCTCAATTATCAAGCGTCATCTCTCAAATGCACAAACACATAGAGAATTTCTAAAAACAATAAATACAAACAAAGGTCATGCACATTAAAAATCCCCATTAGACCACAAGCTAGCAAGTTATGTTATGCTAGGTGATCATGGATATGGTAAATGACAAATCCCATAAAGCACACAAGCTAGCAAGTTGTGTTAAGCTAGGTGGCTCATGATATATACAGATCTACTGGCTATCAAGCTATGTTCTACTTTGTGTCCATGTAAAATGATAAATTGGAGGTCTCATAAGGTTAGCAAGTTGTGTTATGCTAGTTTTCTCATGAGACACATGGATCCACAAACTAGAAAGTTGTGTTATGCTAGGTGGCCATGTAAAATACGTAATTTCACTTAGCAAGTTGTGTTATGCTAAGCGAAGTGCATAAATGTCTAATGTCATGGTTTGATAATCATGCCTTAGAGATCACATAAATGTTTAACATTGCAGGGGTCAAATTGATAACCATGCCTCAAGGAGTCCATAAATGTTTAACATCGTGGCCCCATGGGGGACAAATTGATAGCCACGCCTTAGGGGACATTATGAATAATACCACCACACATAGAGCACATCAATAAGTCAAAGTCCACAAGACACCAATGTATGAAAATGGATAGGTGTTGCTCAAGAAGATGCAAAGCTTGAGGCAAGGAACAAGGATGATGAAAGAATACATAGAGGAATTTCACAAGGTCCTGATTCGGATAGGACATTATGAGGTGAATAAAGAGAAAGTTGCTCATTATATTAACAAGTTGAAGCCAAGCTTGAAATGTTAGCATACTTGATATACTAATATTTGTAAAGGGGAAGAATGAAGAGAGGGGATTCTCAAGAGGGGTCCTTGAGAAGGATGCACACCTCCAAAACTAGTTATCCTTGTCCCCCAAGTGTATAGGAAAGGACAAACATGCTAGAGACTATCATTTTTATACCTTAGATGAAATATGGTTGCACGTAAGATTGTACCACCATGAATGACAATGAGAAAACACATAGAGCTACAAATGCCACATAGTGAGGAGAAACACAAATAGAGGGGATTTTATCATTTAGAATGAATAGGTGCATCAACACATGCTATCAAACACATGGAACATTGATAGCACCACAATCGAGAAGTTGTATATTATTTCTCAAGGCCTAACATTCATTGGTGGAATATCCAAGAACTCAATGATATGCACAAAAAGAATGATTTGTTTGATTGTGTTTATGAAATATCTTATGTGTTGGAGGAGGAAGAGTAATCAAGAGGGCTTTGAGAAGCCTCATCAAAATATGCTCTTACTCAGATAGAGGATAAGGAGTAGAAAGCAATCCTTTCTCTTATGAAGAAAAAATTGCTTGCTCACCATAGGAAGTTATAAATATGTTATATGATGGAGGATGAGATCATGTAAACAAAGGAGGAGATTGGAAACCTAAACACCTTTTTGCAAGGTGTGGTGTAAGCTTCGCATGATTCTTCTCATGTTAATATTATGACAAAAAGTTTAGGAAAGGAACACTATTTCTTTTTGTCCCCAAGGGAGAGACGAGTAGGTTGGGTAGGATTTTGATCACTTTTTTTGTGAGGAACAAGAATTTTTATGGTAATGCAACAAATTAGGTGGATTAGGGTCAAACTAGCAATGTACAATAGAATTTGGAAATTTCAAGACAAACTGCCAAGAACAAGAACCAGATCTTAGCAAAGGCTACAACATAGAACCATGCACAAAGAATTGAGGTCAAATTGATTGACAAGGGCATGGGAAATCTAGTCCAAAAATATTGAGGTTTTAGGTTTCAGATCTTGCATAGGTAAAGCAGATTTTATAGATTCTTTTCTATGAAAATCTAGGTTTGAAGTTTGGTAGAGTTTGGGAAATCAATATGACCTAATTTGATGATTAGAGGAACATGAAGGCATGAATGATGGATGTTAAGCATTCAAAGGAGCCGATAGATCAAACCAGCTTCACACATGAGTGCTCTTAGGAGGTAGAAGGTAGGAGAAAGTGTTGACAAGACAGATATGCCAATGAAATGGTAGAAGAATGTGTTTTAAGTTTATACTTTTGCAAAGTACATAGTGTATAAATGCTTTAATTTTTCAAAGTAAACATGGAACATTTGCAATGAATAAAATAATTCAGACCTAATACCCTAAACAAGGAAATTAGATCTGAAACTATGCTATTAAATCAAAATATTTTGCAAATGTGATCTAAAATGAATTTTATTAAATTGTTTAGTGTTTAATGAAGGAGTGCAAATGCTCGATTTTGAAAACTAAATGAGTGCATATGAACAAGATATTCAAATAACCTAATGCTTAATCAAATTACAAAATTTATGCTATGTAAATAAAAAAATTGCAAGAGTAGAATATGTCAAGTTCACCAAAATGTTAATTGAAAAAGAGATCCAAGATCCAACAAGTGAATTAGCTTAGATCTATTTTTCCCTTTGGCTTAACATTGGAATATAAACCAGCTAGGGTTTGATTCCTTTGTTTCAAAGAGGGTAGATTTGATGTGTGATTTAATTAACCTATTTAACATAAACCCTAGATCTAAAATATAAATTATTGCACAAAATTACAAAAATGGATATAGATCTAGGAAATGCAAACAAAGAAGAACTTGTGCATGAAATTTGAGCATGAATTGGAGGGACAAGGGTGACGGTTCCCTAGTTTGGGTGTTTTAGCTTGTTTAGATGCTAAATCCCTATATCACAATATGTTCCATGATTTTTTATAACTTGTTAGAGATTTTGGATTTGACATGACATATGAAAAGGGAAAATATTGTGTTGTATAGGGGCTTACCTAAGTCAAACCCCAGTTTCGATGTTTCCACCTCCACAAAAAGTTGATGATGATGGCAAAGAGTGCTTACCCTTGGTCAAACAAAGGTAAAGTAAATAATAAATGATTGTATTAAACAAATGACAATTGATAATGTTACCTTAGGTATGAAACCCCTATTGGAGTGATGTCACACCATAAGTTGTCACAAATAGTTGATGATGGATGATTGAATAGCCATGAAGACTTGCAAGATGTTAGTCCACATAACACAATATATTGTTGTAGTTATCATGTAGAGAATATATCATATGTATCTTCACAATTTGTACATAATAATTGCTTATAATTCATAATAGAGTATAGATGTTCAAATGAGAGGGAAAACTTGTTTTTATATACATCCCAATTGATCTTTTTGGATATAGGGCGACTTGGGATCATTTTTAAATCACCAAAGGCCGACACCAAAGTGATAAATAATTAAAAAGCACCCCTTTAGGACTAGGGCACCCTCACCCTAGTTTGGATGTTTTTAGTCCAAAATTTTAGGGATGTCAAGGATTTTAATGTATTTCCCAATCTAACCCTGAAATTAACAAATTATTAATATAATTAATTATGTGTGCAAAATAGGGTGTCAACATAGTGTGAAATTGTCAAGGGTGACAATTTATGACACTGCATTATCATTGTTGTTGATCTAAACATTTATTAGGTAGAGGATGAAGGAAATTTTGGAAAGGAGGATTTTAGTTGGAAGAAATACATTTTAGAAATAAAAATGAGGAATTGGAAGGTGCTACAACAAAGGATGACCAAAAGAACTAGAGGAAAAAAGTGTATGGATTATTTGGTGAAATAGAAGTGTAAGCTAACTAGGGATGCTACATGGTTGAAGCCTATGGATATGAGGAAATATGGTTTTAGCCTTAGAACATTGTCAACCATTATGTAAGCAAGGGCTCACATTCTTTCTTACCCTAATTGTTTAATGCAAGAGCATTTTGGGGCAATAAACAATCATCATCAAACCAAAAAAAATGTATTTTTATTTATTTTATTTGATTGGCTTCATAAGTGTGGAGGAAATCACCTACTTATAAGTCACATAAAAATTTATATTCACTTTCATACAAATTCAAAATTAAATTTTGAATATATTTCCCTCTCTAATTCCCTAGGCTTGTGGAGGACTCTACACTTATCATAAGTCAAAGTTTTACAATTCAAGTACCAAAGTTTCTTGGATTAAAGAGTTTGGAGTTAGATTTGAATGGAATCTCAATTCACATGACCCACTCCTATTTGCATGCCTTGTTTACCGATCCATGTGCCCACCTTAAGGAGGAGTTCTAGCTAGAGGGATTCTTGTATGTTTAGTTTATTGAGCCTTGTTAGAGGCTTGCATGAATAAATTTGACTTCCACTTTGTTAAAAATGCACTTTTTTTTTACTAATCTCGATTATTTATTTGACTCTTCCTATAGGAGTTGGATTTAGCTACATGAAACTTGATGGAGGACCAACAATCCTTTTTCCTCTCTTATTCCTTTTATGGCACCATATTGTAGAGTTTTATAAAAAAAGAATTTGGGAAAGGTTGCAAGGTTATTTCTTCCATGATTTACTATAGATTGAAAGTGTTAAGAAATTCTTATGTATGTTGAAGGACTCAAATAGAAGAATATTAATGTATTGCCATTCTCTAGCACATGGTGTTCCCAAGTTGTGTTGTTTAGAAGCCACCATTGATGCATTTCAGATTTGAAAATGTGTATGGTGTTGTGAACATTATAATCATCATTTTTCCAAGATGATGTGCTTCTTAAATCTCTTCAAGGCTATTCCATGTAAACTTGTGAAAAATCTATTAATCATATCAACAGTTTTCCGCACATGTGTTCTTATTGTCTCTAAATTATTCCAATTATAAGGATTGTTCATGTCATTTATTTTTTAATAAAATTTAGTCTTGTGGTGTTTCTTGAATGTGTCTTTGTATTTAATCAACAAAGTGAGTTTAAAACTATCAAGGAAAATTGTGGTATCTCATCTCAAAAGTCACCTAGGATTAAGACTGGTATTGATAGTTTTAATCCCTTGATTTTGATATAGTGTATGGATCACATAATAATTTTATTTAATATTTTTCATAATTTTTTAATAATTGAAGTTTTTGATTAGGTGTTGTTGCAAGGGAAATGGCACCATTCATTTGGCTTTTGAAATTTAACTATATCAAAATGTTACTCATTAGAAATAGTAAAAGTGATTAATATTGTATTATAAATTAAAAAATTATGATATATATATATATATATATATATATATATATATATATATATATATATATATGATGTCACAAATCATTAGTTTACACCATCTTTAAATTTATTTATTTTTCTTGTTATAATTGATAGAATGTCATGAATTTGGAAAAGTGTTCATTTTAGTAGCCTCTAAAGGAAAAAAATGAGAATCATGTTATTGCATGTTGAAACTCATGCCTATCTTATTGTATTATAATTATTATGTTGTGATAGTCACTAAGTACATACTAGATCAAAGATCAAAAAGGTTTATAAGCAGTTATGAGTAACCTACAAATTTTATTTCTCCCACACAAGATATATAAAAGGGGAGTCAAGTACATTAAAAACCATCGAAAGGATTTGGATTTGCAAGGATTGAAGCCCATTTAATTTTGTATGCTTAATCAAACCCATATTATTGGTGTTCACAAGGTCAAAGAAATGATCAACTTACGATATGTCAAGATGAGTTCTTTGGATGCTAATGCAAGCCTAGAATCTACAATGTATTAGAATCCTTCTTTTTTTTGGATATGATGAGATAAAATCTCGTGTGAACCCATCACTAAACTAAGGTCCTAGGGCATTCCTTCAAATATGATTATAAACTCTAATTTGAACAAATTTGGAGCACAAGATAAAATATGAAAGCTATATTGTTTAAGTGAATTGGTTTCAAATTATTGGGAAGTGAATTTGAACTAAAGAGACATGATTGCACCAATTTTCCTATCTGAATCACAACAATTATCATGTCCAATGAATGAGCTAAGAGGCAGGTGCACAAATATGGGGACAAAAAATTGGCAAAAAGGAATTTTGGAGGATAATTAGATTAAACATGCTTATGTTTTGAAAAAAACATAAGTGTAGTTTATGGCTTGGGCTTACCTAAGCCATAATGCAAGCATGCTATTGTGGGCTTACTCGAGCCATCATGAAAGTGTGTAGCAAAAATGTGTTATGCAACATAGCAAAAAATGCTACACGTGCATAACATATATACATGTTGCATGCATAACGTGCATATCATTTTTACTGTGTGTAATATGCACAGTTTCTTTACTACATTTTAGAGCTTTTCATATATGATTTATATTTCATATTTTTCTTTCCCACCTATTAGGCATAGACTAGGCTTGGATGACCAAACCTAAGGATTGGACCTCTATTTTGCCCCCCAAAGATGTGTTTTTTCATATTCAATAGTACTTTTTAACTTCAAGGTTATCAAATTTATTGATTTTATAATAAACTTTGAGAAAATTGCAATTGAAATGCTTTACTTCTTAGCTTTTTAACCATACGATTTCTTTCTATTTTGAATAATGTCTTCATATTTGTCAAATATATATTTTGATTTGAAAAAATGATCCAATCATCCAAATTAGAAATATAAGGATTATTATATGCTTTATTCTATACATATTCAAAAAATATATTTTCAATTATTTGTGTACAAGTTATGTGACATGAATGCTCAATGATGAAATTTTCAGTCTTGCATCCACTTTGAAAAATCACACAAAATATTAAATAAAAAAATACACTTATAATACTCACTCTTGACTATATTTCTACCAGCCTATTTCAAAAAATACCTAATCCAACAAAAAGTAGGGGGTGCACAATAGATCATATGTTATATTCTAGTAATAAAACAAGAACACTTTTGTGTGCACTCAACATTCACCCTCTTAATCTTAGTCATTTAAAAAGGTTTTAATAGTTTATATACTAAATTCTAAGTGTTAAATTCTTGTTCTTATCATATCTTCAAATTTTTAGTGTAAGTATCTCAAATTATTTGTTCAAGTTTAGGTTCAATTGATTTCAAAAAAAAAGTGGCCACTTTTGAACCCCTTTTTATCTACTACTTCCACCCACTTACCAAGAGTTAAATGGATGAATAAAGGCTAGAGTGATCAAATAAAGAGGTTGTGTTAAATTTTGCACCTAATCAAATTGCATTGAATGTTAAGTCAATGTATCTTAAGACAACCAAAATAAGCATAAAAGTGGATGAAGTACAAAATATTGTTTTTGCACCACAAATATAACTCCCTCCTAAACACTAAAAAACTCTACTAATATCCCCATTAATGGGGTAAGAGATATGAATTTGTTGCTTCAAATAATGAAGTAGAAAGTGAAGTTCTTTTGACTAATTTGGTTGTTGTTGCTTCAAATGGCTATGAAAAAAATCATGGTAGAAGAGGATTCTCTTCTTATTAATGCAAGAAGGGACCATGCGCTAGCAAGAAGCTAGCAAGGTATGTAGAGGAGGCATTGGTTTTAAGGTCAAAGTTTAAAAATATATTTCATCAATATTAATGTAAATGTATTAACATGGTAGATTTTTTGGTGAATTATGATATGGATCAAAGTCCCATCACAACTCTATATAGTCATATTTCCTCATCCTAGAAGGGAATTGGTAATTTTCTAGGGTTTCAACCATCTTAACATTATTTTTCTTTAGTATAGCCTAGTGGGGCTTGTGTCATTGATTTTAGGAAACAAGACTTGGTTGTAATGTTTATTGCTCATGCGTGGGAAGTCATAACATGTTATGCTTTCGAGTGATGCCAACATGTTTTAAGGGCATGAAGATAATTTCTCTATGTTGATTTCCTTAAGCAAGTATGATTTTTAGTTGTGTCTAGGCTCCTTTTTTTAGAGACATGTATGAGATGTTTGTATGATTTTGAGTGATGCCAACATGTTTTAAGGTTGGAACTCAATGGTGTGGTGTTCTTCATTGAGATAATGGCTTGGTGGTTGTTGTGTGGTTTGTTGGTGTGTTGGGCTTCATAAGTATGACATGTCACAAGAGAGTGAGGACCTGCAAGGTTCTAAGGTGTAATAGATTAATGTTTGATCACCTTCTTGAAGCAATTTTAAAGTGTTTTTCCCTTGTTATTTTAGGCTTCAGAGTGATGTTTGGGGAGGTTAGTATGGGATCTAATGGTTCATAAGGACAAATGCCATCTATTAGTCCCTTAGATAGTACACAAAGTATAATTGCAAAGAAGATTGAAATGGCCAAGTCTTATAAAACAAACAATTAGATTCTAAATTTGACTCCACAACAGAGTCACCAATTTTCCCTCCACTCTAGCTTATGCTTTCAATTTTTAATAGCTCATCACACATCACATTCATGAAAGTAAGTCCTTTGGAAATTTGTAATGTAAAGGCTATATACAATGCAATATGGACTATCAAATCCTTGAAGGATCATATGGCCTCTTTGTAATGAGCACACAAAAACATTTCCCTGACCAATTATGAAGCACCACATCACCCTAACACCAAAGGATTCAACACAAACTTGTCTACCAAGGATGTGTCAGTCAATCACACTATTGCAGTCTAATTGAGGAACCTAAAGTGAATCACCATGTAAACAACTCTTACGATGCCATGAGAGGCCACCATGTATAGCCCATCATATAATATTTATCCAATAGAGCCTTCCCTTAGTCAATGGTGGGGCCCATGCCCAAGATTGTGATGTGAAGGGGGAGTGTGATGTAATGGAAATTTGTCATGTAGCAAAAGCAACATGGAACTTTACATCATCCAAATAGAGCATACATGTCATTAATTGTAAACCAATTAAAAGACACCAACTCAGCAGAATTAAGATGCAATATCATGAGAATTTGCAAATATGACTAAAACTTGGAGACACGTGACATCATAACGCTAACTAACAATCTCAAAAGGATTTTTACAATAAAAACTACAATGTGAAGGGCTTGTGTGATGCAACCAAGTACTATTATGTGGTCAACCAACCAAAAACCAAAGACTTTGTGATATAGCCTAGACATTTATATCATTAGGAATGAAAGGGAACTAATGGTACTAAGTTAACAAGAAGAATGGGGTCGATAAAATAACAAGGCTTAAGGGATTAAGACTCATGACTTAAGTGATCTCACCCAAGCAACCAATCACTGCTAAAATAAAAACTCAGGGTGACTAAACGCATAAAGAACTTTATAAGCACTAGGGTTTTAGTCGAAGACCTAAAAGATAAACTCTAAAAAAAGAAAAAACCTAAAAACCCCCAAGAAAGATTTTATAACCAATCTATCATAATTTTTGCTTAATGCAAAAGTTATAGTATGGATTTTAAAAATGGTCTTACTAAATACCTTCAAAGTATTTCCCATTTTTGTTGGAGAAGGGTGGTGCTATATTAAAGGAAAAGGTGAATGCAAATTTTGGCATTCAAACTTTGGTCCTCATGGAGGATGATTATGTCTTTATGAAGAGGAAGAGGAAGGTTCAAGCACTTCATGCTTTTTGTGTTGACTCAAGAAAGGTGGTATTAGGGCTTCTAATTACTCATGATTAAAAAACATCTTGAAGTTACCAATGAATATATTGTATTGTTTTCTAGTAACTTCTTCCATAAGACCAAACATTATGTTAGGTATACAATTATTTGTATATACTTAACATTTTTTATAATTCTTGATTTAATTATTTAATATTAATTGTATTATTTTTTTTTAAACAATCTTGATTTATATATTAGAATATAATTACTCATAATTTTAATAAGAATTATCAAATGTATATTCTTATACTAAACTAATAACTGATTGTCTCTATATATTACTTTTCAAATCCTAATAAAACCTTTAACTACTTAATCAAATAAATAAACTCTATTCATAAAACATATTAATTATTTAGTTAAACTACGATCACAGCTTCAATGAATTTATTTTCAATACTAAAATCCAAGAATCCAAAGGGCCTAAATAATCATCCCTTGGATGAATTTATTTTTAATATTAAAAACCAAGAAGCCAAAGGATCTAAATAATATTCGCATCTCTAGACAATTAAGAACAGTAATATTTACCAATGAACAAAATAACTCTAACAAAACTTTCAACCAATTGAAAAATAAGATTTAACTTAAAAATAGACATTCCTGAAGGAGATGCCATACCCCTAATCAGAGCCTTGAGGTTTTATACGCAGATTGATATTTTTAATATGGTCTGGAACAGCAATTTTGCCATAAACGAACACAAATTCCATAATCTTAAGTTTGAACAGTGAAACAGAAATCAAGATGTGGAAAGAATAAATTCCATAATCTTAATTTTGAAGAGTGAAACAGAAATCAAGATGTGGAAAGAATATTGGAGAAATATTTAGAGACACAGAAAACAGGTGCCGTATATCTAGGTTTTGCTTGAATGAATTGGAAGATATCTGTAAGTGAAAGGAAAAGGAAAGCAGTCTTTAGATATCATCCTGCTTAGATTACCGGGTCCAATATCTCAACCTTCCAGAAGAAAAATCTGTTCAATTTCTTTCATTGTTTGAGCAAATACAGTGCATTTTAGATGGCCTAGGGTTTGAAAGGGCATTTGTCCACCTCCATGGTGGAGGTGAACCATTGCCAGGACAGCAATTGGATGGAGTAGGAGTAGCTGGCCGTGGAGGCATTTCCTCTTCGTCTTCCTCATTCTCATCTTCTTCAAAATTATTATCATCACTGTCATTATTATTGTCACTCTCATTGTCATCATCATCTTCAACTTCCATATTGAAGGCCTCTTCATCTTCCTCTTCAAACTCAGCCTCAATACCATTTGCAACTGCCTCAGCCCCAATCTCAACCTCGGCCCCTGTTAAACCAGTAGTTCCTTTTCCTCGTTTTTCTTCTTCTTCTTCGCCTTTGAGTAACCGAGATGCATAAGCAGTGTTATAAGCGGCCAGTCCCTCCATTGTCCGCCTGCGCACATACTCCATAAAAGGAAGGTGTTTTAGAGTGGATGGCGCAGGCCAGGGCATAGTGATGGAAACAAGAAATATCACATCTCCTACAGAGCGGAGAGATGAAGGCAATTGCAAGCTGAATTTTTTCCGGCCGTCGCGGTCTGCAAAGTGGAGGGGACTCCACCCTACAGTAGCCATGTCTACCCACCCAAATTGAGCCATAATTTTCCTAACCCAAGCGCATTCAGCGTCCTGATCTTGTTGATTGGAGCTCAGAGCTTTATGCAGCACACTGTGGCACAAGGAGGAGTTTACACTACAGAAGAGTGCGTCCATGAAGCTTCTGGTGTCCAAATCCATGGCCTCTCCTCCTCTGGGTTTGAATTCGAGGGTTTTCTTTTCTTTTTCTTTTTCTTTTTTGAAAATGGCACACTTGTTTATATATAGGAGTTAAATAGACGGTGGCGACCGTTTCTTGTGTTAAACGAAAATCACAATTATAATTGACAAAACCACCTACCAATAACCTAACTTTTTTTATATTTTTGGTTAATTTTTCCAATAGCCTTATTTTAGGGCAATTCCTAACATAGTTAAAATAAATAAATAAAAATGTTAACCCTTTCTTTCAAGGGTTTAAATAAATAAATAAAAATGTTAACCCTTTCTTTCAAGGGTTTAAATTGGAGGATGTATGATTGTATTTAGAGATTTTTTGTTATAAAATATAATCAAAATTTTGGGAAGATTGTGTTACATGAAATATCTAATCTAATTTAAAAGGGAAGATTTTGTATAAAGTATCAAAAGTTATATAAAATTATATTTAAATATATAAATGAATTATAATATATTTTTTAAAATAAGACGTCTCTAAATATTTGAAATGTAATTATTAATAGATAATTGTAACAAAAAAATTATTTGATAAGTAGCGTCAACCATCAAATTTAGGCCTTGCTCCTTCCCTCTCCACGCACGATGCTAAATTGGTATTTAAGTTCTATATTTGTTGAGACCCTTTTATTACAAAATTATTTAATTTAAAATAACATATTCTTAATTAGCAGATAGGCTTTATTTATAAGAGAATAAAGCAAAAGATTCATGATGTAAGAAGTACTAGTACGTTTTCCCTCTTAGCTTGAAAATAATAACAAATTCTTCAAATGATGGGAAGGTAATAAGTTTGATTAGGGATTATTTGGCATGTTTGACAATAGTTGCAAGGTGTGGAAATTATTTTTCTTTAAATTTCAAGACAAACAAAAGTGTAGCTACATATTCTTATTATCTCACACCATCTCCACCACCATAAACATTTTTCACCTTATATTAAAAGATTCAAATACCAAAACATAATGATTCAATACTACACGTACAAATGTTTACAATAATCCAACTCCCACATTTTGCCACTTCCCACTCCATTCAATAGCAATTACTTCCTAGTTATACATATGACAATTTAGCTCAATATTCTACCTCTAGTTTTACAACACACTACTAACTTCACTTCCAAGTATATACCTTATGAAATCAAGACATGAGAATTAGTCATTCCTTGCAAGTATCTTTACTTAGATTAAAAAAAAAAGTTTAGTTAAATGAAACAATTGTTCATAATAGGTATTGTCAATATTTGTTTCTTCAAATATTATCATATTTTTATCAAAATATAAGTGATAGTAGAACAAAAAATTCTAACTTGGTGAGGGATTTGGACAAGCTTTTATATAGAGAATCTGCAAATTTAGGATATAACATTTTTTTTTGTTCACTCAAATACTTACAATTGTTCATAATAGATACTATGAATATTCATGTCAAGTCCATGTGTGAAAAAATCATGGATTTAAAAAAAATGAATGGGTGATTATCCTACTTTACTAGAAAAAAAAATTGAGAGTGTCAAGGTTGGATTTGCATTATTCTAGAATAGCCACTTTTTTACCATTATTTACGACTCTGTAAAACATTGTCTTCATAAAAAATTATTCCCTACTAACCATAATGTTTTATTCCATTAGGATTAGGCAACTCTTTTTGTCAATTCTGTCACATATCTTGCTTGTCAAAGACCTCCTTTCCTAATAATGTAGTAAATAAACAAAATATTGGTTAAGAAGATAGAGTGATAGTTACTTCTAAAATATAAGAGCTAACTCATAATGATTAATGTATGAAGATTTATAACCTTTGTTTCTTTGAGATATGCAAATATTGATATTTTTATTAGAAATTGATATTAATTCATTGTAAAAAATTACAAAATATAGAAGCCATTTTGTTTACTTTTTCTTTTGTTGGAATACCCAAGTCAATTTACCATCAAGTTTCTTGGTAGCTACATAGTGTAAACATATTTTGTGTTGATTTTCTCTTCTCTCATAGGTTTATTGTAATTTTGGAGACATAGATTTCTTGTACAAATCATGAGTTTGTTGATCAACTAGCTTTCCTATTAAAAGAACAACAATAGATGGAACCATTTGTAGCAACTTAATGTGCTTATCCTCATCTAACAATGCATAGAGACACCAAGTTGTTAGCATGGTCATTTAGTTGAACTTTGATATTTGACATTGTAATGTCATAAAATTGCACCCCATGGCAATTTCACATTTTCTCATTTGACCCTTGCATTTATGGTGCCTAGCTGCATTTATGAAAAGAACGTTATGAGTCAAAATTTCATGATTTCAACTTCATAAGGACAAATGACGAAGTGATAGCAATGCCACCTTGTTTCTCATGAAACGATGAGTTGTACACCTGCACGATGTGCAAATGTTCACATAGCGCACTACCGTCCCTATACTTTTGTGAGTTCAAACGAGGAATCTCAAAATCTTTGACTCGTGACACGTGTCCCTGTGGTAGATTTTTTAGAGTAATGGCTCTTCTCACCCATGCAATTGAACAAAACCTTTATTTTCACTCTCATTCTCAACCAGTACATCACTCTATCATCCAAACTTGTTCTCTCTTCTTCATCTTGTTTCTATGGCGAAGCTCTATCGAATTGAAGTCTCTCCAACAACTAAAGCTCTCTTGGAAGTGCTCAACATCATGTCTATCAAGCCAAGAGGGAGCCACAAACTGTTGGTAATGCTCTCTTGATTCTATTCTATTTACTATCACATTATCTATTGTGTCTTTATCTCGTGGTACGGGCTCTCCTCCTTGAGTGAGGTTTACTTTTATCACTTTGTGTCTTTATCTCGTGATTCAGGTTCTCCTCCCGAGTGATGTTTTCTCTTATCATTTTATGTCTACTTTTCTTTGCATCTATTACTCTCTCTATCTATCTGGCTGTCCATGGAGGTAGGAAAACCAAAACGCGGGTTTGACTACGCCAAACCTCGAAACTACCCCAACATTTTTCCTCATTCGCCTTGTGAGCAAGTTGTTCATGTAGAGCATTGCAAGAGGCTTTGAAGCACATGACCCATTGTAAGTAGGTTCTTTGCCTCCCTTGTCATTTATCAGTATTCTCTATTCTCTATTAAATTAGTAGT
>VDFB02380345.1:0-12257 GCA_007258455.2 Sequoia sempervirens | reverse complement strand
AAAACCGTAGTTTTACAAAAAAACAAGAACAAATTAATGCATTTAGAGAACATAAGAGCCTAATTTGATTATTAAACACTTATAATTCAAAGATTACACATGTCATATGATCATCAAACACTCAATAATTGAAATTTCATCATTCATAGTCATCAAATACTAATAGTTTCAATGTAGAACAGCATCATAAATTTATAAATGTTTACATATAATCATGTCAAAAAGAGGAAAACATTAACAACCACATATAATCTACATCTTCCTTTTGCCCCTCCCAATGGTACTCAATTTTGGAGGCCTAGAACTAGAAGGTGCCCGTGCTATAGTATCCAAACGAGGACTAGGAGATCGAGAAGGGGAAACATGATATTCGAATGTGTCTTCATCGTCCTCCATGGCATCCAATCTTGTTGCTTCTTCTGCTGCTGCTCTCTCTAATTCAGCAAGATCCTCATCAGTAAGGAAGACATCAGCCTCATCATTTTGTTCATCAATAGTCCATTCACTATATGGATCAATGTCATCCAAGTTGATGGACTCATGTGAAACACCCTCCACCTTTCTAGTTCGAAGGCGAAGGTTGTATCGAACAAAAACTAAATCATTTAGGCGCTGCTGAGTCAACCTATTCCTCTTCTTTGTGTGAATGTTCTCAACTAAACTCCAATTCCGTTCACACCCAGAAGCACTGCATGGCTGTGACAAGACACGTATGGCTAGCTTTTGAAGATTTGGTGTGCTAGCACCATAGTTCACCCACCATAGATCTACAAAAACATGTTTAAAAAATATAAGTATTAAGAAATAAGAATAAAGTAAAGTTTAAAACTTTAAACAATCTATATGTAAGAATCAAGTTTCTAATTTCATTTTTTACCTGGTTGTTGTTTTCCTCTCCTTTCAATTGCTTGTTGGGAGGAAAAGAGTCTCCCCTCTGCACCTTTGTAGACCTTGAATAGATAAAAGAAAAAGTAAGTCAAATATAGAAAATTCATAGATAGTCAAGGCTCAACATTGCAAATTCATAAATAAGATGTAACAAATCTCACCTCCAACTCATCAAGCACTTTATCTCTCAGCTCAGGATCAGGCACCATCCTATCAATGCATATGACAAGACCTTCCATGACCTCCTCAGCCGCCTTAAATGTGTCCAAGAAGTAGAACTTTGGATTCAAGAAGTAGGCAAAGGCATGGATCGGCTGGTGGAGTTGGTGTGTCCATCTCCGATCAATGATGCGCCATATGATTTCATATTTCCTTTTGTTTCCGCCATAGTAACGTGATATGGCCTCTTTGGTCCTATCCATGGCCTCATAGATGAACCCCATTGGCATGCCATCTCCATCCACCATACGAAGAACCCTCACCAAAGGTTCTGTCACCTAAAAAAATGAAAACAAATGTTAAATCATAACAAAATTAACCCCTAAAAAAAAAAAACAGCAAATAGATTATCATGTATAATTTATTTTTGTGTGATTGCTACTTACCCCCATCAACTCCTCTCCATTTTTGATGAATGTCTCATCAAAAACTATGGCAACAATCCTCTCCCCTTCAGGTCTATTGGAAAATGAGGACTCTTTCCAAGCATCAAACACGAACATTTGTTTGAGATGATTAATGGCACCAAGAATGCTTTGCAATGTGAGGAAGTGGCTAGCAAATCGTGTGACTCCAGGTCGCACAAGGTCCTTGCCATTTGTAAATTTCCTCATCAAAGAAAGCACCCAAGTATGGTTGTAGATAAATTTTGTAACACTTTTTGCATCTTCAACCACACTTTTGACCCATGAAATCTTCCCAATGTCCTTTAGCAATAGGTCTAAACAATGTGCAGCACATGGAGACCATGCAATTGTGGGATACCTCTCCATAAGTAGTCTACCTGCAGCTACATATGCAGCTGCGTTGTCCGTGATGATTTGGACAACATTATCAACTCCAACCTCCTGGACCACCCCATCTAATAGATTGCATAAAGTCTCAGCATTTTTAACTTCATGGGAGGCATCTATTGATTTTAGAAACACCAATCCACCATTAGAGGTCACTAAAAAGTTAAGGAGAGTTCTATTTCGTCCATCTGTCCACCCATCAGATAAAATGCTGCAACCTTTTCTTCGCAAAAATTTTTTTTGCTCATCAACCACAAACCGTGTATTCTTTACGGCTTCCTCTAGCAATGGCCCACTCAAATCTTTAGATGATGGGGTCTTAAACCCCTTTCCTGCAACTGTAAGGGCGTTCACCAAACCTTCCCAATATGGGCTGTTTGCAACATTGAAAGGTAGATTATTGTAGTACCAAAAGTTTGCAGCAACCATCCTAGCTTCTTGATGCTTTTCTTTATTCCAACCCGTACCTTCAAGTGAAGGTTGTGCTCCTGGAACATTACGTGGAATAAAATAATTTGGTCCTGATGAAGGACCCTGACTAGCAGTAGAAAAGGAACCATCAGGACTCTCACCAAAAGATGAATGTGGAGCACGGAAGCTTGGACTTGCAACACCATGGGGCATAGAGGGTGCAGATTGGGATTGAGATCCACTCATCACTGATGTTAGGGCATCTTTTGTTTTTTGTCTTTCCTCTTTCTTAAGCTCATATTCAGCAAGAAGGGCCTTCATCTCTCTAATGATCTCAGGAGTAGTATTCTTGCATCCCTCCACATTTTGCCCAGGGATTCTAGCAAGGTGGTATTTTAATCTGTTTATTCCTCCTGTCATCCATTTGTTGCATTCATGACATGTCAATTCACCTTTTTTATTTCCTCGAATTGCATACTTCCATGCAGGGTCTTTTTTTACTCCCTTTGGATTTGAAGACGACATTGCTGTTTCAAGTTCAAAATGAAAAGAAAAATCAGCTAGGGTTTGCAAAAAAACAGAAAATAAATGTGATTCAAAATTTCAAAGTTTCAAACATTTGCAAAAGAAAAAAGATGCAAAACCAAGCTAGAAAGTAGAAACAATAAGAATTAGGCTATTAAGGAAAATAGAAAAAAATTTGGCAGCATTTCCCCTTATTTTTCTTTATTTTTTAAATTTTGAATGCAAAAAAATTGAAGAAAACAAACAAAAAGCAGTGTTAGATCACTTACCTTGCTCGATTTTGACCTTTTTGGTTTGTTCTCCCTTCTTCTATCAATCCCACAGCAATTTGCAAACCTGGTTTTCAAGAGTGACAGTCAAAAAATGAAAAAAAAAAGCAAAAAAATCGTGGGTTTTAACCCGTTTTTGGACTCACCATACAGAGGTTCAAATGCAGATTCTGACCACTCGGCCAGTGATTCGACTGAAATCCCCGAGGGTCTACCGGATCTCTGACTCAGATCGGCCTCGACTCCTCGACTCCCCGAAGTCCGCTGGGCGAAAGTGGATTCTACTGTAGGGACTCGCGAGTCTCATGCTTAGCCCAAGAGTCCGCGAACTATGGTATTAAATTTGTGCAAACGCTTTTTACCGCTCTTACACATGTTTTGATCCATGGAGCTTCCTAAGATCCCTCCAACATGAGGTCAATGCAATGGGCGGCATTACGGAGTCCAAAAACATGAGGTGCCCCTCTCCATCAATAATCTACCGCTAAATAAATACACCTATCGTGATTGTTCCGGCTACCACTGGTAATCTACATTTCTTCCCCTTCACATCACTATCACTCTATAGCCTCACAAAGGTATGTGGCATTTTTGATTTGGGCAGAAGCATCAATGGACTTAATGAAGATGGTGTCACCTGAAAAAATAAGCAAAACCAATTATTCAATAAATTAAAAAACATAAATCAGCCATATTAAATTATGTGATTCACTAAATAAAATTCAAATTCCAATGCATTGAAGGTAGTACAATTACCTCCGGAGGAAACTAGGAAATTAAGCAACGTCCTATTTCTCCTATCAGTCCAACCATCAGTCATGATGGTGCAACCAATCATGCTCCACTGCTTGCGTTGCTCCTCTAATTGTGCTTTCACATTTGCCACCTTTTGAGTCAAAAGTGGGCCCTTTAATTCATCTTCACTAGGGGCTTTGAACCCCGCACCACATATAGTTATCGCATCAACCATGTTTTGCCAGAAAGGTGACCTATAACATGTCATAAATAAATTGATAAGTTACATAAGTATTGTAAAATTTGAATTCGATAATGAGATACATCTAGATTCTAAAATTTAAATATAAATTTTAAAACAATTAAACGAAAAAGAATTACCTCGCTACATGGAAGGGAATGGTGCAATAGTACCAGAAGTCCGGCAGAATTGCCTTTTATCGTGACTATGTGCGCCCTTGTTCCAACCCATGCTCTCAAGGACGGCTAGAACCGTGGGTAGTGCGCGGGTATTGCATTGATGAGTCCACCTCTAGATTTGCATTTAACTCTAGGGCCAATTTTAACACTCCACTACCACTAGCAAAAGAGGCAGCCACTCAAGACTAGAGTTAATGTAGCGATAGGCATTGCTGATGCAGAAATAGAAGCACTACCATAAGCACTAGCACTAGGACGGTATGGAGGCATGGAAGAAGCATCTCCAACAGCACCAAGTCCCTGTCCAACTCCAACACTCAACACCTCCTGCTTCTGTTTCTTTTTCAATTCTTTTTGCATTTCAAAAGTTTCTAATTGCACCTGTACTTCACGAACAACCTCAGGAGGTGCTATAGGGCAACCCACTGCATCATGGGCGGGTATGCGTGCAAGATGATATTTTAATCGATTTATGCCTCCATGATATATTGTTTTGCAGTAGAAACATTTGGCGTCTCCTTTTTTCATTCCGTGAAAGATTTCAGCATGTTTCCAAGCAGGGTCTTTTCTGACTGGGGTATGAGACATTGTGAAAATAATAATATGGTATGATTTGCAAATGAATGTGGCTGCACAAAATAGGGTTTCTAAAATTATTAAAGTTGCAAGTAGGGTTTGTAAAAAAAATATGCAAACTCAAAAGAATAGTCATTTTACAAATTACAATGAATTATTTGTTAAAAAAACACAAAAAAATCAATTAAAATCAAACTTATCTCTTAGATTTAGCTTGGAATGCAATACAAACTCCTCCCAATCACTGGTAATGAGCTCTCAATGCACCTCCTTGCTGGTATGAAACTCCCCAAATGATATATGCCCCTGGATTTGTCTTCAACAACTTGTTGGTTGCCCTCTCTTCTCCTCCTATTTTTCTTCACAACTCTCTCTTCTCCTCCTATTTTGCCAAATGAATGAAATGAGGGCCCTTTTAGGGCAAAATAGAAGATATAAATAAAAAAATAGATTAAAAAAATGTTATGTTTTAATTTGTTTTTGGCCTTTTTGGCCGCTGTTGCCGTGGCCGCGTCTCACAGTCGGGACTCGCTGCGTCCGGAGTGCCTGGCGCGTAGACCTGGACGTGGCAGCGCCCACATCCGTGCACCCAGGACGCGGCCAGGGCCGCTCGGCGCGGGACTCGCCGCGTCTGGAGGACTCGCGGCGAGTCTCGGAGCTATGGTATGAACCAACCAAATATAAAATTATTTGTTGCTGGAATATTTTTGGGTCCATTTGGTATATTTTTTGTATGCATCTACTTGTTAATGTATTAGCAGCTTCGGTAGCTCCTTCCAGCTCAGCATTTTCTTGGAAGACGTAAATTGAAGATAGCCGTTGGCTATTCAATTTACATTCATTGTCTTGTATTATGTTCATCTCATGGCCGACATAAAAGAAATCAAGTTGATTTTTATTAGAACATATTTAATTGAAGCCGACTATTATTAAAGGATATTCACAAGGTGGCCGACCTCTTGTGAAGAGGTGTGAACACTTATCAAGGCCGACTTCAATAAAGAATAGACACGATTTTATAAAGGCCGACATAAAGGTTATGAGGGGATGTGTCTCTCCCACTTCAACTTGTATATATTGACTGTGATTCGTCCATGCTCATTATCCTTGTTCAGTCTAATCGCTTACTCAAGTGCGTACAGATTAGAGACCAAAAAGTGCGAATACAACTGATATTTCAGTGCGAATTCAGGTTGTCCATCCTTTGTTCCATGCATCGAAGAAACAGATTAGTAAAACATATTCTTGAGTGCGTACTCTGCTAAGACTAAAGCAAAGTTGATCAACGAATTTTACTAGTTCAAGTCATAATCGGGTTTGATCTCAATCATAGCCGCTGATCTCATGCGACCGGGTTGTGATCTAAGCATAGATACAATATTGTTTAATGTGAACTTATCCGAGGCTCATCATCGAATTCACTAGATCGGCAAAGTGTGAACTTATTAGAGGCTTATCATTGAACTTATCAGACCAGTGACATTCATCAAGTGCGAGCCTGTCGGAGAGATAAGTCTAACAAGGGGCGCTTAACACTCGCGACGTTGCTGATTTTCCAAAGGCAAAGCTAACCTTTGTCAACTCTATATTCTCGCTGCCGTGTGATCTAAAAGGTTCTTATCCGGTGGTTTTGTTCATTACTGTGCACTGCGATATTATCTTGAGTTAGAATCTTTTCACACATTGTAATTTGTAAAGATTGCCACTGTTGCTTCATATATATAAGAGAGATCTTTGTTGCTGGGTTTTTCTCCCTCAAGAGGAGGGTTTTCCCAGGGTACATGCTGTGTTATTTTGTCTGTTTTTGATTTAATTCCCTGTGCATTTAATCTATTCACATATTTTTAACATGGTATCAGAGCGGGTTTGAGGATCGTGATCAGATTATTGCCAATCTGCATACCTTCTATTGCTCTCTCATCCTACTCAGCCAAGATGGTGAATGGCTTGAAGGTTGAAGACAGACTTGAAGGTGCAACTAATTTCACTTCATGGAGATTTAGGATCATGCTCACCTTGCGTGAAAATGAATTGGGTGACTTCTTGGAGCCTAGCATTTCTGAACCTGAGGAAGCAGAAGAAAAGGAGTGGCTGAAGAAAGACATCAAAGCAATGAAGATTCTGGTTGACTCAGTCAAGGATCACATTGTACCTATCATTTCTAAGCTGAAGACAGCTAGAGATATGCTCAAGACTTTGGAAGAGATGTATGAAGTCAACAATACCAGCCGAGGCCTTGCACTAAAGCATCAATTGCATCATGTGAAGATGTCAAAGGGAGAATCTGTTACTACATACTTCATGAGGATTTCAAATTTGAGAGACCAGCTCTCTACAATTGGGAATATAGTTGATGATAAGGATTTAACCATGCTCGCCCTAAATGGGCTGCCTTTGTCTTGGGAATCCTTCATTCAAGGAATCAGTGCAAGATCAAAACTGCCTAAGTTTGATCGCCTAAGATCTGATTGCATTCAAGAAGAATCAAGGTTAATGGCAAGAGGCGTTGGTCAAAGTTCAAAGAATGAAGATATTCATGTTCTCACCTCTCATGCCTCAAAGAAGAAAGGAAAAGATGGAAAGAAAGGGTTCTTCAAAAGGAATCGGGACAAGGGAAATGATAATGCACCTCCATCCAAGAAGAAGAGGGATATGTCCAAGATTCAGTGTTTTAGATGTGATGAGTTTGGGCACTTCGCCAAGGATTGCCCAACTAGGCCTAATCAGCATGCCTCTTTTGCTGATGCAAATAAGTCCTCTCCTCAGAAGGACTCTAGAGAATTTCTATTTTGAATCATGGGCCTATGTTCAAACCGTAAAAGTTGCATGTTAATCTGTGCTTCAAATCAGCATATCTACAGAACAAACAAGTATTCTTTATTTGTTGAGTTGTATCTTTTATCTTGGATCTTGTGTGATTAGTATAAGGAGATTGCTACTTCTCTTAAATTGTGAATTCTAGGACAAAGATTCTTTGGAGATTTCAAATTATCTATTATGAGTTGATCTAGACTAATCATGTAGATCCTTGATGTATGTCTTTGAGATAAAAATCAGCAAAAGAGAAGAGATTTGTATTCTTTCGTTGTGATAGGTTGATCACATCGATATCCTTCTCCAATGCATGTGTTGTGATAGAACCTTGAACTCTTGAGAGAGTTGGTTCTACATACTAACCGCTTAATGCATTCAAGAAATCTGCAATTGTGGAGATTATTCTTTTTTTTGTGCAGAGTTAGGCACTCTCGAGAGGAGTAAAAGATGAACGAAAGAGTTATATCAAAAACCTTATAGAGATAAGTTCTTTACCCCTTTAGTTTGATCTTTTGATATATTTCGCCTTCCGAATGATTTGCTTATTCATGTTCTAACATTAGGCATAAATTCTTATGTGTTCATACTATAAATTGAGATAGCAAAAACTTTATGATTCTAGTCTTGATAATCAAAAACTGTTGGTAATCTCTCTCTAAATGCTTTGTGAACAACTAGAAGCTGGAAAGTGATGAGAGACTTCTTGGCGAGTTCTAAAGCAGGAATCAAGAGGGAGTTCTGTACCTTACTGAGAAGAAGTGAAGGTTACAGCATCGCAAGGCCAAGTATATAAAGATTCAGAGGGAGCCTACTGAAGCTATAGCAGATGATTGTGCTATAGACCAAAAGGGAACCTCTAGCGATTGCTTCAGTTGAGTTCCGCTATGACTTCCTGGTGCAGAAGAAAGCAGTCTTCTATGGCACTGAGTACAGAGAAGGCCAAGTACATTACAGCCTGTGAGGCAGCTCGAGAAGTAGTACAAATCCTGTGCTTCATGACAGCTCCAAGCATGTTGAGATCAAGTACTGCTGAAGGCTGTACAGTTGAGGTACATCAACACTGATGAGCAGATGGCAGATATTCTCACCCAGCTTCTCGCCAGGATAAAAGTTTGTACACTTTCGAGACAAGCTTGGTATGGTGGAGAATCCAGCCTTGACTGAGTATGAGTCTCAGTATCAGTGAGCCTTGCTTAATGAGTCCTTCTCTGTGAGAGAAGTTCGAGGTGAAATCCCTTGTTATTGCATTTTCTTCTGTGACGGAAGAATTTGAGGTGAAAGCCCTTGTTTCCACCCTCTGAGCTGAGTCATGGTGGATGTCATGTGTGCGACTCCATGACATATGGTGTACTTGTGTTTCACCCTCTGGGAGAGCCATGGTGAAAGTCACGATGAGGTGACAACATCACGCAAGTGATGAACACTTGTACTTACTATTGCACCTTCTTCTGCGACGGAAGAATTTGAGGTGAAAGCCCTCGTTTCCACCCTCTAAGTTGAGTCATGGTGGATGTCATGTGGTTGATATCACATTGAGGTGATATGCTTTCACGATGAGGTGATAAGCTCCTCTCTATACGTGGGTATAGCCATGATGGTCAATACCACAATGAAGTGATATACCATTTCACACATGGATGTAGCCATGATGTTCGTTATCACATTGAGGTGATACTTCTCTCTTTATATCTGATTGCAGGCAATGATGGGTAATGGATATCATATTGAGATGTTTCATATTTGTGCAGCTGGAAGTTCTCTCCCTAGCTGAGAGGGAGTGTTAATGTATTAGCAGCTTCGGTAGCTCCTTCCAGCTCAGCATTTTCTTGGAAGACGTAAATTGAAGATAGCCGTTGGCTATTCAATTTACATTCATTGTCTTGTATTATGTTCATCTCATGGCCGACATAAAATAAATCAAGTTGATTTTTATTAGAACATATTTAACTGAAGCCGACTATTATTAAAGGATATTCACAAGGTGGCCGACCTCTTGTGAAGAGGTGTGAACACTTATCAAGGCCGACTTCAATAAAGAATAGACGCGATTTTATAAAGGCCGACATAAAGGTTATGAGGGGATGCGTCTCTCCCACTTCAACTTGTATATATTGACTGTGATTCGTCCATGCTCATTATCCTTGTTCAGTCTAACCTTGTTCAGTCTAATCGCTTACTCAAGTGCGTACAGATCAGAGACCAAAAAGTGCGAATACAACTGATATTTCAGTGCGAATTCAGGTTGTCCATCCTTTGTTCCATGCATCAAAGAAACAGATCAGTAAAACATATTCTTAAGTGCGTACTCTGCTAAGACTAGTGCGAAAGTTGATCAGCGAATTTACTAGTTCAAGTCATACTGAAGTTTGATCTCAGCGCAATCACAGCTGTTGATCTCATGCGAATCTGGTTGTGATCTAAGCATAGATACAATATTGTTTAATGCGAACTTATCCGAGGCTCATCATCGAATTCACCAGATCGGCAAAGTGTGAACTTGTTAGAGGCTTATCATTGAACTTATCAGACCAGTGACATTCATCAAGTGCGAGCCTGTCGGAGAGATAAGTTCAACAAGCAAGTGCGAACACTGCACAGTGTTGATTTTCCAGTGCAAAGCGAACCTTGTCAACTCTATATTCTGCCAGTGCCAGGTGTGATCTAAAGGTTCTTATCTATGTTTTATTCATTACCAGGTACTGCATATTGGTCTTGAGTTAGACCACATTGTAATTTGTAAAGATTGCCACTGTTGCTTCATATATATAAGAGAGATCTTTGTTGCTGGGTTTTTCTCCCTCAAGAGGAGGGTTTTCCCAGGGTACATGCTGTGTTATTTTGTCTGTTTTTGATTTAATTCCCTGTGCATTTAATCTGTTCACATATTTTTAACACTAGTTTGGGTCTTTACAATGGAATCAAAGCTATGATCTTGCCAGCTTGTGGAAAATACAAAATACATTAGAAAAATAAAAAAACAAGACAAAACAATCAAGTGCAAATAAAAAAACCAAAACCTATAGACAGATTTTACTGCATGTTAGAAAGTGACAGGGAAACAATGCAGCAGCAGAGGAAACAAAGAAAGTAGAAGATGCCAAACGAGGATAAAGAGTAGGAATTTCATTATATAATGAAGTCCTTAAGGAATGGGCAGCAGCTGCTCATCAAACTCTTCGTTCAGAGCCAACAGAGTAAAGAAACTAATCAGGCCACTATGCCTTTGAGTAATGGGGCACAAGGGGCATCTCAATCTGCAGAAACAAGTCAGAATATCACAACAAAATCAGTCATAGCTACATGACTACCCAGGTTTATGTTCTTGCAGAATGAAGCCTTGACACAAGACGAAGATACGGAAAATCAGCAGTAGGAGGATTCGGATGCTCTCCATGTTGAATATAGGGAAAAAACCTTAACTAGGAATGCGAGTAAAACCCCTTTGAATAAGCTTCATAAAGACATGCTAAGCAGGTTAGGAAAGCTCACTAGACCCTCCTTTGATGGATCCAACAAAACTTCAACTTGAGCTTAGATCCACAAGCTGAATACCTACTTTTCATTGAGCCCCATTTATGAGGAGGAAGTATTTAAATTTGTGGTCCTTCATTTGGAAGGAATTGCACATGAGTGGTCGTATTATAGGTTTGTTGTTCAAGGGCATGACCTTATCACCACCTATGAGAAATTTTGTAGGAGGTTGGCTGACAAATTTGAGAAGCAAGATCTAGAGGGGCATTTTATGGAGTTGGCTTAGTGGATGCATATGTGGCTAATTTCTAGATGGTAGCCTTTATGATCTCCAATGTGTTAGAGAGGCGTGTCACTTTCCTTTTCATGGAGGGGATGAGAGAGCTCTTCAGAGGCCTAGTCAAGGGCCCTTGAATTGGATTCATTACATACATCAATAAAAAGGGCTAGGGTATTGGAGACCACTACACCTAGCTGAGCCTTCCAAAGGGTCTACATCTAGAGGTGTGAGTACAGGAGCACTAGAGGACTTTGTACAACATTTTTTGCAGAAATTGGGGCATGCACTCTCTTGACCTGTGGATCACCATGGGATGGGACACACCTTTGGTGGCATGACCCGCAATGAGATGCAGTGGAAGCAGTAATACTTAAGTTGCGAGGAGCCTTAGGACCTGACATATAGGTGCTTGGGAAAGGGGCAAGAACATTGAATAGAGGTATACTTTGACGATGAGGGAGAGCTTGACTTGTGCACAGAGGCACATATTATGGGTGTTGGTTGACATTTTAGATCACTCTATTTTGCCTTGCTTGAGGGTAAGCAAATTCAAGGACTTGTAATGCCCGTCTTGAAAGAGTTGTCAGTCGGCATAGAAGTAGCATAGATGGGTGTGTGTAGTTTTTTGTCGATGGTTAGGATTGTAATAAGAGGGGCATGTGGTCAGTTAGTTAGGCTTACAATGGACTGGAATAAGGTGGTTTATTAACTGTTTGGTTTCTTCATTGATTGAGGAACAGCTTTGACAGTTGATTGTTTAGTTAACCGCTTGTGATTGAGAGATATATTGATTTTTTGACTGTCATTGATTTAGGGATGGTTTTGGTAGTCAACTGCCATCAATTGAGGATTGAT
>VDFB02380344.1:0-22700 GCA_007258455.2 Sequoia sempervirens | reverse complement strand
TTCCTTGGGAGTGAGAACTTCGTGGCACTCGAGCGAAGCCCGATGAGGAAGCAAAAAGGAATGATAAAAAATAGCCCGTAGCTACGACATGTGGAAGTATAGTGGGGATTCCCGAGGTGCAAAAGGAAGGGAAACCCTCGGGGTGCACAGAGCAGACATGTGGAGGGAAAAAGCAAAATTTTGATGAAAGGTTAAGTTGATTTCCTGTGATGCGCAGGCCGATATCTAGAGGAAAATACACCTGAAGGGAGCTTGTTGAATATTTATTAACAAGAACCTTTTCTAAAGTTAATTTTCCTCCAAATTATAATTACAATTTCCCATATGGGAAAATTACAATATTTTTAAATTTAATTTCCCACACATTAGCCCTTATTGAAAATAATAAAAATAAAAAAGCAATATTTTTGGTGATGCAAGATTTCCAGTCTGTCTAAATGCTCCTGCCTCAACATCCTACATCAAAAAATATATGTGCAAATACATCTTTTAATTTTCTTAAAATAAATGGTTTCATGCTAACCTTGGGACATACAAAACACCACTAATTCCATTAAATTTAACATCAAAAAAATTAATTTAAAATCTATCACAACCAAAAAAATTAAATGAGAATCATCACCTAACACACCTTACCTCCATCAAATTCTTCATATTATAAAAAATAATTTGTATTAGAGGTAATATGAAAATATACACCTAAATTAATTAACCATGCATTATCACTTGCATGAGTGGCCAAAGTTGTAATGAAGGAATCATTATCTTCCTTCTCAAATTCAAATTCAAACTCAAAATAAATTATCTTTCTATTTTTCTTCTTTTCTTATTTGCACTCTTTTAAGAAGTGGTGAAGTTTTCAGAAATTCCAATGTATCAATTTTGAAATTTTAATAGACTTAGATCTCCCCTTCGACTTGGATATTGACTTTTCTTGCTAATTTTCATTCTTTTTTCCTCTTTCATTTGATCTTCCATGAATATTCAAGGCCTCCTTTGTGTTGAATATGAAGGTAATTATGTAGCTTAATACTTTGTAAAACTATGAGATTGTAGATCTAATTAAGTGTTCTTTGTTACAATTTCTTTGTATATGATTATTTTTTTAGATTCATTTTACCAATTGTAGAAGAAGATAGAAGATTGTAGAAGAATAAGACTAGAAGATAGAAGTGACACAACATATACCATGGAGAAAACTTTTAAGGAAAAAACTCCACCACTAGAATCAATAGTTCTTGTATTATTTAACCTCAGAACAAGATTACAATAATTCTTTATCAATCCTTCCTTGAGATGCTTCTTTTTCCTTCAAAAATTCTTCTTCACAACCTGCAATAAACTCTAATTGAACTCTCTTCAACTTAATGTAATAAATAGACAATTGTGAATATTTTAAACTCAAAAGAGTTGAAAATTACAAGAGGATAAAGGTCCTCACAAATATCTATGCCATTCTTGTGCAAGTAGAGTTCTTTCATGAAAAAAAATGTCAAACCAAGTCCTTCATCAATTTGGGTGTCCCAAATGGAAGTCCTAACTCAACATTGATTACGAAGATATCTTGTAAGCTTCTCCTCAATGTTGGTGCCAAAGAATGGGCCCACTTAACTCAACCTTATAAAATATCTTCTCATGCAAAAGTGTTAACTCCAAGATGCCAACTTGGGCACCCAAGGTGGGTCCAAGTCAATCTCTATTAACTGAAACATATCTCTCCACCATTCATGCAAATATCATGCATGATTGATCATCCCCTATTAACTGAAAGTAGTCACTTGTTATCTGTCATGCAACTCAAGACATTAGTCATGCATTCCAAGTCAATTGAAGTCAACTAGCATTCAACTGAAACTAACTACATGTAACTGAAGATAACTAAACCATAATTGAACTGATACTGAACTAAACTAAACTAAATTGGACTGAACTCCATGCATGTAAACATCAATCCCTAACTTCTAGGATCTTTACATGCATTACTAAAGTGTTATCTTTCCTCCAAATAGTTAAATTAACTCAAGGTGAGTTCCACCTTCCATGTGGGTGCCCCATGTGCTCCTATTTTGTAGGATCTCTTCTTGGGAATCCCCACACGTTCCTATCATTTAGAAAATTACAAATGCCAATTAACATGTTCATTTCATTTGAATTTAATCTCTTTCTAATCCTAGTGTTGGGGAACACTTTCCAAGGACTTAGGAGATACATGAAATAATATTTAGGATTGCAATTAAATGACATCCTATTCCCAACATTCTCCCACTTGACATTATACATTGCACTTATTCTAAACAGGAATCATTCTTATAAATCAAGTACAAGACTCAAGGCCAATGGCCTTCCTACACCAAGAGAACTTATTTGCAGGAACTAGTTTCGTAAGATAATTTGTAGCATTGATTAAAGTGTCAACTTTCTCAATCAATACCTTCCCAGTCTCAACCATTTCTCACACAAAGTGATATTGAACATCAACATGCTTAGTATGAGCATGATACATAGGATTTTTTTACTAAACAAATAACACTTTGACTATCACATTCAAGTTTAACTAGCTTGCTATAAAAACAAATACCTTTCCCAAGTCTTTGTAACCAAACTGCCTCTTTAGAGGCATGTGTAATCGCTGAGTGTGTTGAGCTTGTGTCCAACCAAGGTGTAGGCTCCTCGGACTTCCTACTGAAATATCATCAAGAGTAACCATCTCAACACATGTCTCTAACCATAAGAGAACTCAAGCCTCACCTATTTCTCCAAGTATCCATGAGGAACTGTAACCAACCAATCCATGCCAAACTCCAAATGCAACATAGCACTATCATGAAGTAATCAAGCAAATGATTAATGTACCCAATACATAAGAGAACTACTATGATCAATTTCAAAGCTCCAATCATGAATTAGAAACATAAACATGACATTCATGATCTAACCATCTCCTCCAAGGAGATCACATGCATCTTAACATATATCCTAGTCTCAAGAGAACATGTAATATTCCAAACTCTAATCTAGAATCAATAATATACCATGACATCATAACAAATACAGTCTAAACCAATAAATCATATCTCCAAACACATGAAGATAACCATACTAATGATGCATCCACGTCACCGCCAACAACTCCCATTGAACCATGGTACAAGCTACACATGGCATCATGACTACCATCCTCTTCATGAAGATCACTCTGAAACATCAAGCAAAGCGTCATCACTTACATTTTTACATGAAATGATCAATGCATGATTACTATCATCCGAGGATTCCTATAGAAGAATCATAACTCTTTTTCTTGTTCTTACAATCCTTTCTCACATGTCTCGGGTTTCCCCACAGTTCCAACACTTTACCTTACTCCATCCCTAGACTTTACCTTTTCCTCTTGTCTCCCCTTTAATGCCTTTTCTCTCAAAACTACCTTTTACAAACACGGCATCTTGGATTTTTGTTTTAGACTTCCTCCTCATCTCCTATGATAGGAGAGTAGGAATTATATTGTCCATCTTCGGATCTACACCAGTACCACTAATAGCAACAATTAGATTTTCCTACGATTATGGTAAAGAACAAAGTAACAATATGCATTTATCTTCATCTTCTATCTTTTACTTCTATAGATGTTAACTGACTTAGAATCAAATTAAAATCATTCAAATGATTTGCAACATAATCGCCATCTTTCATCTTTAAAGAATACAACTGCCTTTTCAGATACAACTTATTAGTAAGACTTTTGGTTTGATAGATATCATCTATTCTCTTCTACAACTTATATGTGGTAGTTTCATTCAAACATTCAAGAGAACAACATCAACAAAGACATAATCTTATGGTCCTCTTGCTCTCTTATCGCTTTAGCCTAATCCTCATCCGACATCATTGTAGGTGACTCTTTGTCTCATCACTAATAGCTAATCAACATCTTCTTCATGAGATCCTCCATTTTTGGTTTCCTACATCTCATAATTAGATCCATTGAATCTTTCTGAATATTCAAACGCAGAATTAAAACTTCACAAAAAACTTATTTTCCAAAATCAAAGCAATAACACAATAGTAAAACTCCCACTATAGCCACAAAAAACCTTCAAACTTTTATGAGAAAGCAAGGCCCCTAAACTCTAATACCTAACCGCTAGCTCTAATAACTAAATGTTGAATATGGAGGTACTATGTAGGCTTAATACTTTGTAAAACTAAAGTGAGATTGTAGATCTAATTAAGTGTTATTTGTTACAATTTCTTTGTATATATGATTATCTATTTAGATTCATTTTACCAATTGTAGTAGACATATGATAGAAGTAACAATAACATATATAAATCGTGGAGAAACTCCTTTCGTGAAAAACCCAAATCTCACCGTAATCAATAGTGTTGTATTATTTAACCCAGAACAAGGATTATACACGATGACACTTCAAATACCTTCACAACTCATAATAAACTTTTGGATTGAATCCTCTTCAACTTGCTACAATTAATAGAAAATTGAGAACATTGTAAACTCCAAAGAGTTGACAATTACAAGAGGATAAAGGTCCTCACAAATATCTACACCATTCTTGTGCAAGTAGAGTTCTTTCATGAAAAACAACGTCAAACCAAGTCCTTCATCAATTTGGGCATCCCAAACTGAAGTCCTAACTCAACATTGATTACGAAGATATCTTGTAAGCTTCTCCTCAAAGTTGGAACCCAAGAATGGGCCCACTTAACTCATCCTTATAAAATATCTTCTCATGCAAAAGTGTTAACTCCAAGATGCCAACTTGGGCACCCAAGGTGGGTCCAAGTCAACTGCTAACTGAAACATATCTCCACCATTCATGCAAATATCATGCATGATTGATCATCCCCTATTAACTCAAAGTAGTCACCTATTATCTGTCATGCAACTCAAGTCATTAGTCATGCATTCCAATTCAACTAAATTCAACTAGCATTCAACTAAAACTAACTACATGCAATTGAAGATAACTGGAACCATAATTGAACTGAACTAAACTCCATGGATGTAAAACATCAATCCCTAACTTCTAGGATCTTACATGCATTACCAAATGCTATCTTTTCTCCAAATAGTTTGCTTAACTCAAGGTGAGTTCCAATCTTCCATGTGGGTGCCATGTGCCCCATTTTGTAGAGCTCTTCTTAGGTGTGCCTACACGTTCCTATCATTTAGAATTACTACACATGTCAATTAACATATTCATTTCATTCGAATTTAATCTCTTTCTAATCCTAGTGTTGGGGAACACTTTACAAGGACTTAGCAGATACATGAAATAATGTTTAGGATTGCAAAATTAAATGGCATCCTATTCCCAACACTTGGTGCTAATGGAAATATTTCTTCTCATCTATTTAGAAATAACATATTCAACCTTCAAGACTATAGAAGTGTTCCCAATGGCCATGGCAAGATTTTCCCATGAATCAAGAAAATAACATAAGAAATTTTGACATCTCTTTTTGTCATACATTTTCACACCCGCTAAACTTAACTACACCACCAAAATATTGAGTTTATTTTCACATTCCTCTATTCTCAAACAATATAATTTATTTCATAGAAACAACTTGTTAATGATAGGTTTATCTTGATAGATTTTACGTAGCTTCTGCCATAATTTATTTGTAATAGGTTTCTTGTGGATATTAATAAAAATGGAATTTTCAAGACATAGTCTTATGTGACCCTTTTCTTTCTAGTCCATAATTCCATACTAATAACTTATAGTTCTTTAAACTTTCTCATCAATGGTACCCCAAAATTTATGATCTATCAATAGATCCTCTATTTTTATTTTTGACAACTCAAATTTTGTTCCAAAATAAAAAGTAGCTTCAGTCATCCTTGATGTGATTGAATCTATATTTCCTAAAATAAGATCATAAATTTATCTTCTACATAACCTCCCACTAAAAAATAGATTAGATGAAAAACCCAACCCAAAAACTAAAACCAAAGGTGATTAGGCTCTTATACCACTTGTAAGGATCAAAGACAATGGAATCAACTTCCTACACTAATATTGAGGGCTTTAGGTAAATTCATTGCCAACAATTCATTGAAGGAAAATTCACCACAAGCAATTCACCGCCAACAATTCACCAATATTTTTAAATATATATTTCAAAAACTTGGTGAATTGTTGGCGGTGAATTTTACTTGGCGGTGAATTTTTCGTCGATGAATTTTCCTTCGATGAAGTGTTGGTGATGAATTTTCTAGATGCCAATATTGAGAGTAATTTACAAAAAAAAAAAACTAATCTATTATAGAATATGTAAAATCACGTATAAAGACATAAAAAATATAACACATAACACTAGAGTTATATGTTGAAAACCTTTTCGAGAAAAAAAACCCACACCCCTAAACCTACTCAATATATTTAAAAAAAAACAAGAAATTACAACACACTTTCAAAGAAATATTTTACAAGAGTTTCACCAAGATCAAATTCTAGAGTAATTTTTGATAATTGTAAATTCATACAATATAATACTATAACTCCAAACACACAATTTATAAGTATATGAGAAAAATAGAAAGTATAAATGGTTTTATAAACCATGTGTTGAATTCATTAGAAGTATGGTTTTCAAGTTTGACACCAAATTTTGATTCCCACCTAGAGATTACCACATATAGGATAAAAATACTAAATAAAAATTACTTCTTAAAAATATCATAATCTATTATAAGAGTGCAACTAATATGGGAACCCAATTTGTAACTTCCATAAAATACTACTCATTAAAAGTGTCCATAAATTTCATAATGTTGTTCAATATTCTAAAGTAACTCCCCTCTCGCAAGCTCTTGTGTGTAATAAGAATATATCATAATGTTATCATAAGATCCAACATACGTAGGCTATCCAAAATATTATTACAATAGATAATTTATAAAGTATTAAAACTTGGAAAACAATGTCACCTCAAAATTCCATGTCCCATTTCCATGTGAGGTTGATTTAAATAAAATTAAATGTAGGAAAATAATAAATTATAATTAAAATCAAATGCTATAAATTTGCAAAGGTTAATACATCTTAATTCCCAACAAGAATGATTATTCCAACAATGTGTCTATGTGTGCATGTGTGTATATGTAGAAATGAAATTGCAAATGGATTCCCCCTTAAAATAATTGTAAATAAAAAGTGAATGCAATTGTATTTAAGGAAAAAAGGGGAAAGAAAGTGAAGAACCTTTACAAAGCATATGGATACAAAATTCCTAAACTTGCTAACAAGAGAAATAAATGTTGCAAGATGGCGTGTCCCTTGGTCTTCCTTGTCCAACACAACGCTTGGGTCTGTGACATGGTCTAACTACCTCCTGTGGATCTTAACTAATGCTTGTATCGGGCATTGACAAGTCGACCTTTTGGTACAACGACAAGGCCAACAATTGGTATCAGAGCTAGTCGTAGGTTCAAACCTTTCACTTGTGCTGGGGGGGATTGTTGCAAGATGATGTGTCCCTTGGTCTTCCTTGTCCAGCATGGTGCTTGGGTTTGCGACATGGTCTAACCGCCTCTTGTGGATCTTAATTGACACTTGTATCAGGCATTTTTTAGGTTGACCTTTTGGTGCAACAACAAGGCCAACAATAAATACCCCCATAGAGAGGAAAAAAATAAAGTTTCAAGAATGAAACACCTAAAAATTATGCTCATGAAGTGACATCACAAGAAGAAGGATGCCACATAGAAATAAAAATTATGCTCATGAAATGACATCACAAGAAGAAAGATGTCACATAGAAATAAGCAACATTGAATAAAGGGACACAAAAAGATTTACAATCTTAGGATTTAATCTTTTTATATAGGTATAATATAGTTAATCTTTTAATAATAAATATTATTAATAGTTAATCTTATAATATAGTTAACCTTTTAATAATAATTAATTATTATAATAATAATCTTTAAATACAATTATAAAATAGTTAATATTATTATATTATATTATAATAATTAATATTAGTTCCCTGCCATCCTGCTTGATTAAAATATTCATAGAAATGGAAATGAAAGATAGCAGGAGTGAACATCCTATGTATATATTATTATATGTTATATTATAAGATTAATAAATATTATTAATAGTTAATCTTATAATATAGTCAAATTTTTAATAATAATTAATTATTATAATAATAATATTTTTTTTATTCGTAAGGAATTTTCTATTAATATTTAAAATTCCAGTATAAACATCTGCATAGCAGGAGATATGGAGAAGAAATACCCCAACAAAAAAACCAAACCCACCACCCAAACTTTAGCTAATACCTAGACACCAATGGAGCTGCCACCAAAAACTACACAAGAGCGGCCCACAAAATTTCATACGACACCAGGCAACCAGAAACCCCCATAAAAATAGTATCCAACCATAGTCAAAACAAGCTGAAAAATGGTCATAGCTTATGAATAATACATGTTGCCTACTACAAGATAACTATAAGCATTATACTATAAACATTAAAACCTTTCCAAACAACCTACCCTCGCCTAGAAACCATTCATCTTAGCAAATTGGTCTAATTCAAAGACCCATTCAAAACCATTTACTGGCTCAACCATTAACAACTTCTTTAGAAACTCACCCCATAAGTAACAATTTGACTATGCATTACCAAGGCCATGCCTTTTAGCTCCAGAAGCAAAGGGTAAACCTTAATTACCTCATGAATAATCTTGACCAGAGGGAGGTCTCTCGGCTGAGGAGCACCATGACCAAAAAGAGATGTTCTCAGAATTTCATCTAGTCCACTCAGGAGCTCTTTCTTGAAGAGCTTGAATACTATCACATACACCTTAGCTTTTGGAGTAGGAACATCAAGCATTGAGGCTAGGAACCTGGAGACAATGTGGGTGTTAACCCAAAATTTCTCCCAGTTTGATAAGCATTCCTTGCCTAAAACCATTTGATTTTCCATAACCACATGTGGGTCTATCCACAAAATGATCTGCTTTAGATGTTGGTCTGTGATCACCTTGAAGGTCATTTTCTGGGTCTTTCAATCCAATTGGATGGGGGTATCAAGCCCCACACTCATCAAAACCTCCAACGAGAACTCAATAATGAACTTTGACTTTTCTACCATACTTACAGACAAAGCTTCACCAGAGAATTAAAACCAAAATTTTCCATAGTCATGCCAAAGCTGGGCCACCATTGATCATTTAAAGCCCTAAAACAATTCACACTTACTACATTGTGCAACAGTGATCATGCCTACCCAAATTACCTGTGATCACACCACCTGGCAAGAAACATGCAAGATGTTGCACCATGGCTCTCCAGTAGGGAGGCAATATGTATCCTTTTGAGTGCTCATAAAAATTTCCCATCATAAGTTTGTGAACGCCAGTGAAAAATGCATGTTTGAATGAATGATGCAATAATGAGACATCGCATCACCACCTAGTGACAATACAAAAACACTAGCATCAATCTTGAAGCAGATCTGCCCACCGCCCACATGAAGATCCAGCTCGACTTGCCAACTAGACATGCCATCTTCCTAAAAGGCCCCGACCCTTCCACAGATTCCTATGTGGAAGGGTGCCCTCCTAGCTACCCATGGGGACCACAACTTCCTATTATGGCCACAAGTTTTTTAAGGATTTCCCATCTAACCCTAAATTGGATAACCAATTTGCTTCAAGGTCGCATTCGTGCAAAATGTGAGAAAATGACACTAGATCAAAACTATCCACCAGACTCAAAGCTTCTTCCAGATTTGTCACCAATTGCTAGTTGAGCATCTTTCACATTCTAAGAGCATTAATTATTACTATGGAGTCACCGTTGATGGATAAATTCTCTATTTTCAAGTCCTTACATAGCCTTAAGCCAAGAACCACTACAAGCATTTCCACCTTATTATTTTTTCCTTTTGGAAATGGTTCTTCCAGTTGACCAACTACTTTTCCTTGCTAATCATGAACAATGCAGCCCACTCCAGAGTCACTTGGGTTTCCTCGAGAAGCGCCATCGAAGTTAAGCTTGTACGAGCCTAGCTCCAGAGGGGACCAATGAGTGGTCTTCCATTTTTCCAATGTTTTGAACCCCCCTTCTCCTATAATAGGTGGGACCCAAAGGCCATTCAAATTATGTCACAACCTTGCATCCCATTTAGTGAAAGTTCTCTTACTATGACTAGTCTCCTTAACTCTAGAATTTATCAGTTCAACTAGGCATGCCTCCAATTTGTTTTTTAATGAATGAGGCATCATTTCCTTCTACTAGAAGATGCACCAGTTTCATTCTTTCCAAATTTCCCAGAGCATTAGTGAGGGGCTAGAAGTCCAAAAATAGGTGAATAATGCTTGTTTCTGCAATGAAGGCCAACTCAATAACACATCTAACAATTTGTTCGATAGCACCATTTGCCAATTCAGCTTAGCAAGTAACCATTTCCAACAATTTTGAGAATAGGGAAAATTAAGAAGGAGATGATTGCCAGTTTCCTCGCTCTGTTTGCACAGAGAGCACCTGGTTGGCCCAAAGAATCTAAGCTTGGAAAATCTATTTCCCATGAGAATCCTGCCTTGGGCAGCTGCCCAAGTAAAAATATTGGCCTTAGGCAAGCATGCCTTGTTCCAGCACAAGTTGCTAGGGAGCTTGCTCTCCACAACACTGGATGCCAACTTGTTATAGCCTTCTTTCACCTTGTATTCCCCATATGGTGAGACACCCCATCTTAAGATGTTTAGGCTAACTTTGAAGCAAATGACCCTCTCTTTCATTGTCTCTTCATAACGGGCTACTTCCTTGGGGTCAAGACCTAGACCCTAAACACTCTTCCACTCCACTTTAGGCCAGTCGTCCACTGTTCTGACCACCAAGTAGTCTCTTACCCTATCTGCTCATGCCTATTTGGTGGTGTTTCTCACATTCTCAAGCCTTCCCACCTTAGACAATTTGGGAAAGCTTTTCCAAGAGTCCTCCAATAAAGAGGCACAACTTTCATCTTTGACCTCCCAAGTTAGGAAATACAACACAACATCTCAACAACTGCATATAAAATTCCAAATTTTGGAGCTCGATGGGAGGATTTTGGAAGTGAAAATTCTATGCCCCTCTATTGCCATGTACTTCACTTTAAGAATCCTTTCCTATTTTGATTCATTCTTGGCATGAAGAGTCCAAACCTATTTTTCACCTAAGGCTATTTTTTGAAGTTGGAGATTCTTCATTCCTACCCCATCCCTTTCCTTGCTTTCACACACCTTCTCCCACTTCACCAATCAGAATTTACACCACTCAAAATTGCCCTACCAAAAAAAATCCTTCATTTTTTTGTTCAAAATTTTGCACACCCCAGCCAACATAGGCAAATGTGAGGAAAGATAGGAAGGAAATGCAGTGATGACTACTTTGAGTTTTGTTAGACAGGTGGCCTAAGAAAGTCACTTGCATTTCCAAGATGCGATCGAATCCTCCACCTTCTTGATCACATTATCCCAAATTTTACCTGATTGCACCCCATTGGATAGAGGAAGGCCTAGGTATTTACAGGAGGGTTTCCCTCTTTTGAATTTCATAATTCTTAGAATCCGAGCCTCATTCCGCACGGTAGTATTGAAGAAAAAAACTTATGATTTTCCCACATTGACCTCCTGACCCGAAGCTAGATAATATTTCTCTAGGATCTCCTAGAAGTGCCTTGCTTCCTGAACATGGGCTCTACCAAATAGCATGGTATCATTTGCAAATTGCTGGTGGGTGGCGGCTGGGACTCCACTTGTAATTTGTACTTCTTCCATGTGCCCACTATGCCAAGCATTGGAGATGAATTTTCCTAGGGCCTCTGCCACTAAAATAAAAAGGAAAGGAGATAGGGGATCCCCCTAATGAAGCCCCCTAGAGGCACTAAAAAACCTTCAAGAGATCCATTCAAAAGGATAGAGAATCTCGGGCAAGCAATCCAACCAAAGATTCACTCCAACCAAGACTTGTTGAACTCAAAAGCCTACAAAGTTTTGAAAAGAAAATGCCAGTCAACCTTGTCATATGCCTTCCTAATGTCTAGCTTGATAAGCATTGTTAGTTTCTTCATGATTTCAATGGAATGTATAGCCTCTTGAGCAATAATGACCCCATCTAGAATCGATCTACCAAGGATGAAACCATTTGCTCTTTTGAGATAATGTTGGGAAGGAATTTCTTCAATTTGTTTACCACAACTTTGGCCAAAATTTTATAAATGGTGTTATGTAGAGAGATTAGCCCGAATTCATCAAGAGACTCTAGTTTTTCCTTTTTAGGGATCAAAGTGATGAAAGTGTTGTTTAGTTCCTTTAGCACCTTACTTGAACACTTGTAATCTTCAATTGCCTCCCAGATATCTTTACCCATAATTCCCTAACACTTTTGAAAAAAATAGTAGGGAAGCCATCTAGGCTCGGAGCCTTGTATGGATGGAGTTGAAATAGGGCTTCTTTGATTTCCTGCTCTAAGAGCTTACTATTCAACATCAAATTTTGTTCTTGTGTGATTATCTTGGGTATACACTCCAGAAGCTCCTGTTGTGCCTATAAATTCAACCCCGACCAATCATTTAAGAGGTTCTCAAAGTAATCCATCGTGGAATATTTCACCTCATCTATCTTCTCTAGGACCCTTCCTTCACTTGATATGATGCTAGTAATTCTACTTATCTCCCTACATGCCTTGGTTGAATTGTGAAAAAAATTAGTTTTCTTATCTCCAACCACAAGCCATGTTTCTCTTGATTTTTGCTTCCAAAAGACTTCTTATTTGGCCAAGAAATCATTTAGTTTCTTCAATAGATCCTTCTCTTCAAAAAATGGTGATTATCCATTCCATTCTTGATAACATCCTCAGATAGCACCGCCAAAGCCTCTTCTATCCTCCTTTTTTTGCAAATTTTTTTTTGAACTAATCTTTGTTCCAAAGCTTCAAATTTTGTTTAATTACCCTTAACCTGGAGACAAGGTTGAACAACTTTATGCCCCCTAGGTTTCAATTTTCCCACCAAATTTTGATTAGGGAAATAAAATATGGATCTCTAAACCACATATTTTCAAATTTGAATGGGCATTGCACCAGACTTCTTTCCCCCACAACTTCCAGGGCTACAAGAAAGTGATCTAACCCCAAGTAGGGAATTATCTTACTCTCCAGGGTGAAGGGGAAGAGGCTTAAATCACCTCTAAACAAGAATCTTTCTAGTTTCTCAGCAATGCTACAAAACCCACTTTTTTGATTTGTCCATATGTACTTCTCGTTACCCGTATGCACATCGAGAAACATGTTCCTCTCAACAAAACTTTCAAAGTCCAATTGAAATTGAAGCTTTCTTGTGACACCACCTTTCTTATTTGACATTTTGAGAATTTTCTTAAAATCCCCACCCACAATACAAAAATAAAAAGCCGGATCAATACAAATGATGTCAAGTTAATTCCACAGTTGTCTATTTTGAAGGCAATTATCAAGGCCATAAAATTAATCGAAAGGAAACTAAGATTGGAGATGATGCTCCTTACCTTACAGGCAATCCAAGATCTATTTTCTGCCACCTCTTCCAGAAGAATATTCTGTGGCTTCTAAAGGATCATAAGCCCACTTGAGGGCCCCAAAGCATTGACCCCAATTAATCACCAATGTTTCACCTTTTTACCAAAGTTCACTTGCTCTTGATTACTGAACTTTGTCTCTTACAAAATATAGATATCTACTTCCATTAAGTCTACTTGATTCATAATCAAGCATCATTTGTTGGGGGAATTTAAGCCCCTAATATTCCAAGTTAAGAGTTTCATGGATGTTCAAGAAGGGCATCACCATTCCCTAATTTCAACATCTCATTAATCTTCATCTGCCCAATCGCTTCACCCTCCCATTTGAGTTTTTCTCTATTTTGGATTCACCCCTGAGTTTTGTACTCACTGCAATCTAGAGAGATTTAGTTGTACTCCTTTTGTGCTATGCCCAATTTTTCTGGAGCACCCTGCTCCTGTATATCAACTCTTTTTCGTTTGCTTGATTTATTGACCAAACCCACCTCCTCCTGGTCTACTTCATCTATGTCAAGATGTGAACAATTGGACCATTCCTCAAACCAATCATCATTGTTGATGTTGATCACCCCCATTTTGGCTGCCTTGACGAGCTTGACCAATTTGGTGCCAACCTCCATTAGGGAATTAAGGTCCTCTTTCCTCACCCTTTTTCCAAGTAAATCGATAGTGTCTATCACCTTTTCATCAATCTCCCTTTTCTAATCTCTCAGCACCACCACCTCTTCACCTACCCCCATTTTTTTGATTGACACCCCAACCTCTTCCTTCTCCTTTGAGATTTGTGAGCCTACCAAAGAAGCTCACTTATGAGGGCTCTTTGAGCCCATCCCACCCTGAGAGTTGTGGGTGGGAACCCAATTTCCTTCCATATGTTGATTTCTCCAACTTATGGTTCTTAAAAGGGCGTTGCTTGAGTAAGAGTCCAAGACTAATGCCTACACCTAGTTTCCCCAGTCCATGAAAATTTTAAAATTTCACACTAGATTTGGCTATTAGGAAATTTTTCAACACATTATTATGTCAGAGCTAATACCATCAGCATCCAACCTCTCCTCTACACAAACAAAGTCACCCAAACTGTTGCTAATGTCCGCTAAGATACCTGGGGCCTAGAATTCAAGGGGTGTCAAGGGGTAAATTCAACAATTTGTACCAATCCTAGACATAGTCCCGAGTGTGATACAGATCGAAACCAAGCTGCCATCTACAAATACAAAAGTTGCACCCATCCATGATCCACACACCATGATAAATTTCCTCCCTGATCTCCTTCGAAGGACAAATGACTACAAAATATCCTTGTACAAAAACCTTAAACTATAGGTTTTCACCCCATTTACCATGCCACCAATGCATGAAACTATCCCAATTGAACCACATTCCATACCACCTCATAATAATCTCTACCTTTTCAAGGCACTCATTTTCTGCCTGGAGTTTGAGGGAACTCAAAACCATAGTTCATCTTCTTCCTGAGAATTTCCTGCCACCAAAACCCTCCCACCTTGACTGGTTCTGTGCACTATTTCCATGACATAGATTGCCATGGTTCTGTCCAAAAGGCCTTGCACCATTATTTGGGTTGAGGGGATTTATAGCCCCATGTTGATCCCAACAAAACCTAGGATTGTGGCATTGCCATCCTTGATCTCCATTCTCACCATTTGGATGCCTACAAAAATTTGAATTTCACCCAGTGGTCCTCGGTAAAACAGGGCTTCCAGAATTTTGTTGCTTAGAGCCTACAACATGGGCATCCTCAAGCCCATGCCCCAGAGATTCACCACCCTACTCCTTCCTCACTGAGCCATGACCTTTGCCATCTTCTCCTATTTGTACCACCTCTACATAACTTCCCACCTGCTTTGCTTCTATGTGTGCCATTGATGGAATTTATTATAATAACAATCTTTTAATATAGGTATAATATACTTAATCTTTTAATAATAAATATTATTAATAGTTAATCTTATAATATAATTTCTTATATAACAAAAGTGGCAAGCTACTGAACATTTTATTAATGGAATTAAGAAATACATAAGTCGAGCTCATTATGAGTAGCTACAAACTAAGCTTCCACTATCAGAAAGCAATAACCCATCGTAGGAATTACATTGATGATATGTACTAGCATAGACCAAAATCCCAAGCATGCCTGGATAAAATGTAGAGGGGACACAATGAAGTTTCTTTCAAGCTAATACAAAATATTTTTCCATCTTCTGGATATTAAAAAATGCCACCACCAACAATAACATTAAAGCATGATAAGCTAAATTACAATTTATTTTTCATTTTCAAAGAACAAATCCCCAAGAAGCTACCAAAATCAGGGAATAATATTCATAAACTACCTCTAGCAACCAATTTTTTTTCAAATTTGAAGATTTAAGCTTGAAACCCTAATTACATTCAATAAGAAGAAAGGTGTCGATCCTTTAGAACCCTAGCCAACCATAAAATGTTCAAACACCACTTTCTGGGGATGAATCCATATCACTTGGAGGAGGAAAATAAGGCTCTAAGTGTAGTTCCACCAAAGCATGCCTAATGAGAAATTGAACAACATAAAATAGGTTATGTAACATAGCACAAACATTATTACCCAAGCATGGCCATAGCCTATATCAAGTCTGCAATTGAGTTCATACAAAAATTCATCCAACAACCCATGTGCCATTGAACTAAGGAGAGTTGCAAATGCATTATTATAAAGTAACAACTGGCGACAGAGAACACCACCTGCCATTTTTTGATTTGTGTTGTAGATCATGTACCTATCAAGAATAGGTTGGAGGTTTGAAAGTGGAAAAATGTGAGGGATGATGTAAGTACCTGGAAGATATTTTACCATCTTTGTGCACTAGAGGATATCCATCAAATTGGAGAGAAAATGAGATAATTTCATGAGGAAAAACCATTGAATGGAAACCAATCCAGTCCTCACCCAAAACCATTGAAATGGAACCTATAACTTGATTACATTGAATTATAAAAGATCTCCCAAGATTTTCAATTGATAAAGGATTACAATATCTGATCTCATAAAAATGAGAAGGGGTACAAATGAGCTAAAAGATGCCTCCATCATCAGTTCAAAGAAGACCACCAGTAACTCGTGAGGAAGAAGCATCCAAAAAATGATATTTTAATATACCAAAAAATACCCACAAACCATGTGGGAGGCACCCACATAGGGGATTATTTAAGAAACTGGCATCTCATTGTACAATTGAGTGGTATAGAAGCCCAAGGTTGTACCATAAGAGCTGGATGCACACCAATAACCAGGAAAAAATATCGGTGTCACAAACAAAGTAATTCATTGTATGAAATGTTAGATCAACCATTCTTAAGAATTGAGGTCTCCCAGTGGAGGAGCCTCTAAAACTAGCCATTCACTAATGTATGTCAGTGTGAGGCATCCCCACATGGGCAAATGAAAATGAACCTAGGAATATAAAAATAATGTTCCCCAATTTAGCAACAATTCATATGGGAGTAACGGTCCATTTTGTTGAATGAATATGAGATAAAATCTTAAAGCATAGATACCATAAATGACCGCCACCAAAACCATGCACAGACATGAGGTGCCAATAGGATTTATTCCAACCATAAGAAGACAACATTGGGAAGTGGAAAGTATTTATCATTCCCAATAAAGAAACATGATAATTTTTTTTTGAAAATCAAATCTAGGTTTAATGCAGACATAACTGAGAATAAACAACATCCCTGGTATTTAATAACAATATTAAAATAGAAGCGACCATTTATACGTGAAATGAATGCCTCTTGCCACAAGAACCATAATAATGAAAAAAGTGAGACACAATCATGCCTTGATAATATTTTAAAATCAATATAATCATCTATGACCTTGTTTGTCAATGAATCTATAAGAATGTTAGCCTCCTTGTAATAGTGTCTTATTTGAAAGGAGGAAAAGTTACTAAGCAGGGTCAGAGTATGAGATAAAAGATAATCTAGATGCCATAATTTTGATCTTCTATTTGAAATAGTAGATATTGTCACCATTGAATCCCCCTCAATTACTAAATGAGAAATTGATAATTTTATAGCCAACTCTAACCCAATTATTAGAGCATTGAATTCAACAATATTACTTGTACCCTCTTGTAAAGATTCACACACAACACCAATATGATTGCCTTGCCAATCTCTTAGAATTGCAGCAGCCCTTGATTTCCCAGGGTTACCTCTGGAAGCACCATCAAAATTCAGTTTTATAAAACCTTGTGGAGGCGGAGATCATTTGACAAGCTTCCTTTTTGCAAGAGAATCTTTACTTTGCACAGAGCCAGATTTAGGGGGTTTTAAAAGAGGCCAATTTTTTAGGACAAGCGAGTCCTAGGAAGAAAAGGATTTATTTTTTGATTGTGCATTTATATAGATGCTTGACATTATCACCTCCGAAATAGATATTTCAATTTTTTGAAGAACTTGTTTCAAGGCAGAGGTATTTTTCCTAAAAATACAGTTGTTCCTTTCCAGCCATAAGTTCCAAATAGTGATAGAGGGTCATATTTCCCACATGCAAGAGAACATAAGATTAGAGAATAATATCATCCAACTAAGAAATTTTTTTACAATAGAATTATGAAGAGGGCTTGCCCAACCCAATTTCCTCATCAACCAAATCCAACACTAATGGGAAAAAGAGCAACCTATGAGAAGGTGATCTGTGCATTCATAGGCCTTTCCACATATTACACATGGGAATAATGAGGTTAGGAAAACCTATCCAACCTCATACTAGTGAGAATCACATCTTTTAGAGCAAACCAAGCAAATGCACTAGCTTTGGGGAGAACATCGTGTAGACACCAATTTTGGTATCCTAGGTTCTCTTGCACTTCTAGGGTTTTCCACCTAAAAGGAGAGAGATGGACTAAAATGTGTAATGTCCCCACTCAAAACTAATGTAAGAATGAATGAAATAGCCTATATGCAATGTCTAAATGCAATAAACTAATAAAATAAATGAATTATTAATGCAAAACCTAAGAAATACAAGTTGTTTGAAAACACATTGTGATATGCAAAATGATAGATTATATGCAATAAAGAACAAGATAAAGGTGATGAATAGAAACTATGCACTTGGAAATTGATGAAGGATAGAGTGAAGATTGTAAATGTCTCTGAAATTCTATAAATTTTGATTTTCTAACCAACTAGGACACTTACGCCAAGCTGGGTGACTTTGTCCCAGATTAGGGAAACTGCTTATGAGCCTATTTTTTCCAAATGGGTATTTAGATCTACAAAAATTTCTGACAGACAAGTGTAGTGGGACTAAGTCGCCGCTGTTGGCAACTTAGTCCACTTTGGATTTTCTGAAGATCTGAAAGTGGAAACAGAAGCCCTTAGTTTGCACTTTGTTTTCTAATGGAAACTCAGATCCGAATATATGAAAATACCTGCAAAACTTAATATAATTTGGTTTATAATGGGGGGTTTTCCTTGGTCAAACCCCTAGTTGGTAATTAAACCTTGAAAGAGATGATAAAATCTGCATAAAATCCTAGCCCTAAATGTGTCTAAGACTAGGAAGTCTGAAAATAAGATGCAACCCTATTCTAACATGCAAGAATAAGAAGCATAAATGAAACTAGAAAGATGCAAGACTCATTCCAAGAGACCCTAAATCACTTTAGAAATGAATATTAATCACATGCAAACCTTCCTTAGGCTGAAAGTAGGGAGAAAATGGAAGATGGAATCACTTTGAAAACAAGTCCTTAGGCTTGATTTGATGGCTAGTTGCATCTCCTCAACCTAGATTTCTCCATGATTCTCCATAGGAATCCATGGTCAAATCTTTGCAATGTGAGATCTTGGAAAAAAAGTGAGCTTGAGGACCTACAAAAACCCTAACTTTCTTCCCTAAAGCTTCAACTTTGCTATAGATAGACTAATAAATCTTCTTGTGAAAGATATTCAATACTTAACTCTTGAATTTGTTTGTTGAAAATGACTTAATGTTATGAAAAATGACCTAAGAACATATATTTATAGGTATCAATACCTAATTATTCATTATTTTAACTTCATATGCCAACATCCATCTGAATTTGAATTAAGTCGGTTGTTTTCCGCTCAAGTGAAAAATCCCTCAAAAGGACTAGTCAGCCACCCCAGGTGACCTAGTCCCACCAGGTTTTGAGGTGGTTTTCTAGAATTTGAGTGATTTGAATTTTGTTTGTCGGGATTTGTATGATTTGTGAGTGGAATAGGCCTTAAAGTCCAAAATAATGAGTATTAGGGGCCTATAAATGTTGCTTTTAAGGGGCGATTGATGCAAAGGTGACTAAAATAGGACCAAATTAAGTGCAAAATTGTCTCTTTCTTCAAGAGTATACAATTTTTGGCGACACACATTGGAACCCCATAAAAGCCTAAAGTGCCATGGGGAGGAAGTAGATGAATCCATTAAAGAGTTATAACCATCTTTCACATTATAGCAACTAGATTTGGCTTTAGTCCAAATTATTGCATCATGTTTGTCCGATAAGAAGAATTTTCTTCCTTTAGTTCAGATAAAAGAGAATCTTATAATATAGCTAACCTTTTAATGATAATTAATTATTACAATAATAATCTTTTAATACTGGTATAATATAGTTAATCTTATTATTATATTATATTATAATAATTTTAATATTGGTTCCCCACTATCCTGCTTGATTAAAATATTCATAGAAATGACAATGTACGATAGCTAGATAGTGAACATCTTAGGTATATATTATATTATAAGATTAACTATATTACACCTACATAGATTAATATTTTAATAATAAATATTATTAATAGTTAATCTTATAATATAGTTAACCTTTTAATAATAATTAATTATTATAATAATAATATAGGTATATATTATTAATAAATATTATCAATAGTTAATCTTATAATATAGTTAACCTTTTAATTAATTAATTATTAAGTGTTTGGTGTCTGCTTCATAGTATTTTGGGGTATGCAATTCTTGCACATTCTTAGTGTTATCTTTTTTTTGAGTATTTCTCACTATATCAACATTGGGGAATATTCGTCCTTTTGGGTGTGGACATCATAAATTTGGGTGGTGTTTGGGTGCAGACTATTTAATTTATTTTCCAGATGGAGTACATATCGAAGAACTATTCAATTCCACTCTAATCTTGTGATTGGGAGAGGTCATTTTTTGAAGAAACCCTTGCTAATGAAGGAGATATGGAAGAATAGGCATGTTTTTTTTAGTCTTTAACTAAATTTTGAAATGTATATGAAAATATAAGAAAATTGATATTTTTGAATAGTAGTTATAAGGGGAAATTAGTGCCATTTCAATTCTATTTTTCATGGTTCAAATTGGCACAATTTTGTATCTATCTCAGCCAGTACTATAATTTATGGCATTATATGTAAATACTTAGTACTTATAATATAATATCGGTCTTGGTATTGTGTCAAAAAAATATTTTAATATAGGTATAATATAGTTAATCTTATTATTATATTATGTTATAATAATTAATATTGGTTCCTTGCCATCCCGCTTGATTAAAATATTCATACAAATGGCAATGCTAGCAGGATAGTGAACATCCTAGGTATAATATGGAAGAATAGGCATGTTTTTTTAGTCTTTAACTAAATTTTGCAATGTATATGAAAATATAAGAAAATTGATATTTTTGAATGGTAGTTATACGGGGAAATCAGTGCCATTTCAATTCTATTTTTCATGGTTCAAATTGGCACAATTTTGTATCTATCTTAGCCAGTACTATAATTTCTGGCATTATATGTAAATAATTATTACTTATAATATAATATTGTTTGTCAAAAAAATAAATCTTTTAATATAGGTATAATATAGTTAATCTTGTAATACAAGTATAATATATAGTTAATCTTATTATTGTATTATATTATAATAATTAATATTGGTTCCTGCCATCTCACTTGATTAAAATATTGACAAAAAATGGATAGTGAACATCCTAGGTATATATTATATTATAAAATTAACTATATTATACTTGTATAGGTTAATAATAAATATTATTAATAGTTAATCTTATATTATCTCGTTTGATTAAAATATTAACAAAAATGGTAGTGTAGAATGGAGGATAGTGTCCTATGTATTTATATTATTATTTATACATGGGACACTATAATATTTATATTATTATTATATATTATTATTATTGTTACCAAAAATTTCCTTGGCTCAATTGGTGGCCATTTGAATGTATTTATCATAAAGTAGAATTTAGCGTTTCATGTTCAAATCTTGTTTGCATTATTGTCTTTTCATTGAACAACAGGTTATGCATAAGTTATGAGTTTGCGAGTGCCATTCAGAAGTTACAGTTTTAAATGAAAGACAGAATTGAGTACATGTGCAAAATAGCATTTCAGATGCTTTTATTCATTTCGAAAAGAACTCATATTTTTACAAGGCTTCATTTGATTTCACAATCAGAATAGTATTACAACATTGCATGAGATTCATTTTTCTTTTCAACTGAAAAGGAAAAAATGAAATCAAGGATCCACACAAGCTGTGGATTTAACTATAACTGTTCCAATGCATTTCTAACAGCACAATGCACTACTGAAGATGCGAAAGGAGAACATATAAGCAACAACATAGTCATCATTGCCTGTTATCGACGCTTGATGTTGAAAGGTGCACCTCGCCGTTTCGAGCTTCATCGAACTGTAACAGGAGAAGAGGGGTGTCAGTGGCTCCAACTATGACATAACTCATATGATGCACCTAAAATAGTATAGTATACTATGAGCAATGCATTGAAACAATCAGAAGAAAATCAAATGTAGTATGAAGAAGTGAACTGAAGGAGAAGTATCAACATCATAATCAACATGTTCTATTTTATGCTAACACTGTTTGTTTCCTTGTGCAGGTATAGGTAAAGTCATGGAGCTGAACATTATTTGAAGACCAAGCATGTGGAGTAAAACAGGCTCCCACAAGGGTAGAGCTCGACATGCTGCCCTATGCATTAAATGCGCTATTTTTGAAAGATATTTCATCATATAAATCAAACAAAGTGAAATA